>JAPZDY010000006.1:20905088-20922109 GCA_029783645.1 Ctenochaetus hawaiiensis | reverse complement strand
TGATCTGAACCAGAAAATAAGGTGTGTTTTCTGCAGTTCGGAGGACTGGAGCAGCATATTCATCCAAACAGCCCCTCTGATCCTGCACTCTCTCTGCTGAGATGACAGGTTATCAAGGGGCTGCATTTTGGTCATTTTGCTCACCGGGCAGATCATGTGATAAGTTTTAAGTGTTTACATGTTACACATCTGTACACATCTGTTTGTGACGGAGGGGCTTCAAATGGACGAGACAAAAAAGACTGAAATCTTTATTAACATCTTTAATTATTTGGAGTTTTTATAATACTTATATATTTTTTACATCAAATAATAACCTATAAAAGTAAATATAAGCCTATCAGTGAGCCTACAGTTATATGTCACACTATGGCTGCTAACACCTTAGATAGAGTGAAATAAAAAGAGTGATATTTTCATCTAAAATGTGGTGTAAAAGTATAAAAGACCACTTATAACTCCTTACATTTTTGGGTCATGATCTCTTTTCAAGTCTCATCCACAAACATCATCGTCAAACCAAAGTCAGGCTTGTTTTTCTTGCGGTGACATTATGGGGTTTTAACAGCTCATCAGCAAAGTCACATTATCTCCTTCTAAAAGGTGTTTTGTAATGTTTTCAGGGTGCAGGAGTCTGAATCAACGTGCACATTCAAACACACACACACCGCACATGCAGCACGTGCGACCGTGTCGTCCCTGACGCGATGTGACACGCGACAGATCGAGCTGCGACAGGCCGAACTGCAAACAAGCTTGCGAGCCGTATTGTTGTGTCACATTGTTTGTTAGCAAAGCGCCTCCTTCTCCTTCGCTGCTTTGCCAAAAACACACTCTGCATCTCATCGTTAAACTTAACAATCCCATTAAGCTGTCAGCTCGTCCACGCCCGAGCCTGCCGGATGAGACTTTACATGGGAACGTTTTCTTTAAAGCCAACTGCTCCGAATCAGGGGTTTGTTTTCGATGCTGCAGATTCGTCCTCAGAAGCCTTTAAATCATTTCTGCCAGCCAGCTTCAGCCTGCATGTCTGATTTCTCTCCAGATGAGTGTGTTATGGCTTCCTCCTGTTGAACACACACGGGCACAAGTGTCTGACTTGAACAAGCCGCAACGTGAACAGAAAGCAATCCCACTGCAACGGATTCACAAAGACACTGAATCATCGACGTTTCAATGTGTTTTTAACTGCAGGGAGTCGACGGTGGAGTCTTTTACTGAAGTTCTGTGCTAAAGTACAAATTTTAATGTACTTGCACTCCGTCATTTCCATATTTTGCAACTTTATGTTCCTGCTTCACTACGTTTGACTGATAACGATGGAGAGCAGTTACTGTTCGGAGGCAAATTCGGTGATTTTGAAAGTCAATTTCTCAGGTAAACTGAAGGTTGAAGTGCTCCTGTGTGTTACTGAAAGGAATTTACAACCTCCTCGGCTAAATAAAACGCAATTCTAAAAGCATATTTGATCAGCTGGAAAATTTGATGTCACAAAGCTGAAAAATGAGGCTGTTTTTCGGAGCTCGTGACAAGTTGAGATGGGCGGATTTTTAACAGCCGCAGATTAAACAACAGAGCATGAAATCACAAGCTGGGACACTTTTTCTGCACATTCTTCACTTTGGATTCTTTTAAATTCATATCGCTGATAAAATTTACAGTTTATCCTGTATTTTTGTGTTAACATGGAACTTAAACTTGCGGTCAGGTTGTCTCATAGTGTCGTATTGATTGTTCCCACTTTACCGTGGAGCATAACGGAGGCCGATCTGCCAAACAAGCATCCGAATGCAGCTCCAGGTGAAGCTGTTTGGGTTGTGGTATCGAGGATGAGGAGATCAGATAAAACCTTTTCTTGATTGATGATGTTGACAACTATTGTTGGCAAGTTGGCACGTCAGGTGATCGGGAGGCACTCTGTGTTTTCCTGGGAGACGTCAGATCTCCCTGTGTTTGGATAAAGAAGGCAAGGTCAGTTGCTTCCGCCCTGACAAGCTTCTCACACCAATGCTCCTGGAAGATATATATATATATTTTTATGCTACGATTTACTGAGGTCTGCATTTCACTGCAAAATGCACAGCGCGCAGTCCTGCCATTTGTCTGTGGCAGATTTGGACACAAGCCAGCTGCAGGTCGGCCTCTTTGTCTCACAGGAGTAAGCTTCACCTGCCCGACATGTTTTTTCTCCTGAGGGATCAGCATGTTCCTCAGGGAATGGAGATGCTAGCACATGACTCTCCACAGGTTTTTTTGTCCAGAGCAGTTACTCTCTAACTCCTGTGCACTAAAGAAGAGTGAGGGAGAGGACTTTTCATTGATACTGATAGCCCTGAAGTGGGCAAAGAGCCATTGGTTAATGGAGATTGTTCCGCTCCTCTGCAGCCGGCCGTGACCCTTTCTGCTGCACCGGCACCGAGAGAGAGGGCATATTTCATTATTTCATCCTCAGCCGGAGCTCCTCGCCTTCTGAGCTCGGCCCGTGAGGTTTAATCTGAATGCAGCCGGGCTCCTTCGTGTCACTGACGCCATTCAAAGTGCAGGAGCTTCCACCACAAAGTCTCTATATGTGGTTTTTGAACTGCGGTGTGGAAAATTAGAAAGATTACCTCAGCGCTCTGTGACGGGATTTCTTAATTTCCTCAGAGTGTGTTGGATAAGGAGGAGCGTGTGACGCCGAATCACCAGTGTTTCAGCTGATTTATCGAGCAGTTTACTCGACTGTTGACTGAAATTACCACCAACTCAGTCAGACATCTAATATTAAATACTGACTTAAGTACAGAATTTAAGGCACTGCCTCTTTACTTGAGTATCTCCACTTAATGCAGCTTTATACTCTACTGAATTTCAGAAAAACATCTACTTTTAACTTCACTATAATTTTCTGAACACTTTTTTTTTCACGTTGACACTTTTTCACCCTCGTTCCATCCATGAAATCTGTTACTTTAGTAGTTCACCTGAGCTCATCATCACTTCTGATCTTAAAGTGAGTGAGCAACCGGTTCCTCTCCCTGTTCCTGTTACATTCAACATGACAGTGTGTCCTAATCTTCCCTGTGTGTGCGTAATCTTTGCTATCTGGAGGGTGTGTGTGTGTGAGTGTTGACAACTCACCTGTCTTTCCTCCTGATGAGCCCAACAGTATATAAAGTAGTTAAAATGAGCTCGGCCTAAAGCATTAAAGCACTGAAATGCAACAAACACGTTGATGCAGCAGGAAAGTTAATCCCAAAAGAGCATTTATGATTAAAAAAAACACCGACAGGGAATATTTTGCTGCATAATGTTTATCTTTAATTTTAATACTTAAGTAAATTCTGCTGATTCTAATATTTATTTTGGGAAATGTTGGACGAGGATGAGTCTTTTTGCATCGTTCACAAGTTAGCGCTCCATCTGAACGGACCAACATGTCAGCCTTCCTGCTGATGGATGTGCTCACCTGTTGGATCAGACGTCTCGAGTAGAAATGACAACCTGACCGCCAAAGGTGAAAGGGAGATAAACACAAAGGATGCATATGTGGCCATGACTTTATTTGATCAGTGTGTTTCTTGTTGTTGCTATCAGCTTTTTATTAAAAGCATGGAGCCGCGTACCGCTACACTTTTTCTACTTTTTAACTCAACACTTCATCAGATTCCAGGTGTGCACAGGTGTAAAAAATATGCAGCGCTCCAAGGACTCTTCAGCTTCTTTTCTCCACATTCTTAACATTCCTGCTTCCCTCACCGTGTTCACCGCTGAACTAAATCAGGCCTGTGTTGACAGCGATGGAGGTGGCGTGCTTTCATGGAAAAACATGGGAGAGGGAGTGAGTCAAACAAAGATAAAGCTCTGAACAATGTCTCCATTCAACTTCCTTAAATGTCACGCTCACGTTTGGTATTAAACACACAGCAGCACGTTCAAACACCTGCACCTGATACTCCTGTAAATGCAGTATTTCACTCTCTGCTTGCCTGCATATCGATCGTTCGTATCAAGGTCTACTGCCACTTTTGCATTCAAGGTGGTTACTCTCGTACATACGACTTGACTTTTGCATTCCGGCACAAATCTGCGTCATCTAACCTTCATCTTAAGCACCTGATTCACACACTTGTCCAGGTGTTCAGTGTGTGAGCTTCATTGCTATTCGAATATCTGTGTGAGTCAGTACGTTGGTATCTGAAGTATGTCAGCATGAACAAAACGTACAGAATCAATTCACAGCTCACATGCAAAGTGACAACTAATAACATGCAAATTCTGAACACATGTGAAACTTATTTGTTTTTTTCCCTGCATTAAAAATTAAAAACTCTACACTATGTTGTGTTTATTCCTAATTAAGCTGATTCAATGAACCTGACTGAATTTAAGTTTTAATCTCCTGCTGTATCAGTCACCGCCAAGTAAATTAAAATGTGTTCAAATTCTCATTAAGGGGAAATATTTCCTGTGAAACTCTATTGATTGGTAAGTCTGGAAAATATTATCAGGAAACTGGTTCTGTTTTTATTGAAATTTTAGATGTCTTTCCTTCACGCTGCGAACACAAACACAATCCCATTCACCTCCAGCGTATTGGGGTGAAGGCGGATATCTCAGAGGTAGATATTTCACAACTTGGATAAATACAACCTAATCTATTTGCACAGCTGGATACCACTCCACAGGTAAATAGGAAATGTGTTTTCTTTTGTAGTTTGGGTGAACAGATCCTTTAATCCCTGAAGTTTTTTTGCAGATAAAATCTTTCAGCTCCGTACATCATCTTCTATTAGATCATGTCAGTGTCTGTAAGTGTGGTAGATGCAATAAATTTATGCTTTCAAAGTAAAAAAAAAGGAATAGTGAGATATATATCTAATAAAAAACATTAAACCTTACAGTGGTTTCTCCTGTTTTCAGGGTGAAACTGCAGGACTTTTAAATGGTTTCACTCCTAAGATAAAAAAAAGTGATATTCTCTTTGTTAAGTCCTTTTATCACACAGGCTTGAAACTCATTATTGACCATTACTGTGACTTTTTCTTATTTTTAATGTATGTTATGGGTAAAATATTGTATCTTGCTTACAGTGCAACATCAGACACTGTTTTAATGGACTCATATATTATGTTTATTCTTTTGAGATAACTTTGCATGAACTTGGCTATTGATTATGTGTCAGTTGATGAGTTAAATGGACCGTGCTTAAATCCCACACGAGGCTCCAATTTAAACAAAGCTGAGGCTGTGAAGTTCCATCATCTTTTATGCAAACTTAATGAACATCCTCCAGATACACACAATCCAGTATTCTCCCCAGGCCATGGCATGAAGATAAGAACACACTTTATTGTAATCTTTCGAGTTTTATATAATCCATGTTGCATCACTTGTGTTGGGTATTGTGGGCAGAATGCAATTTAGTCGAGCCTGCTTAATATAGGCGATATATTTAGGTCACAGCCTTTGGGTAAAATGCTTGTAATAACTGATTAAAAACATACTGTATCTTAAGTCAGCTTAGTTGATGACGATGGCCAGGAAAGACACAAAGATTGTTATTTCCGTCCTCCATCCTCTTACACTGGAATATGTTTTTTTGTTTGAGTAGGTGGGTTTTTGTGGTTATTCAAGCAACCAACCAGCCTGAGGTTTTAGACAGCTATATTTAGAGTTTAAATGGACTGTTATTTGTGTTATACCTATTAATCTCCAACTGAGGGCAGCAATACTATTGAGAAGGATCTAATCCCCTTTAAATAAAGAGGCAGAGAAAGAAGGAGATGGACAATGAAGACGTTTGTTGTACAAGAAGAAGAATGCAACCTTCAAGTGCACCTTGTAAGCTGCTGATTTAGACGTGAGGAGGGTTTTTGTGCTCAATGCTTCTGAAATACAGGATTATTTTCTTTCTCTGTTGCTTCATCCAATGGATTTTTACTGAATGGGAGTGTATATTTAGTCAGGGCTGTCACAATTCACCTGAAATAGTCTGATCCCTACCAATCTTTTACCAAACGCCACCTTTTACTGCCATCGGTCTGGTTTAAAGGGTCTGCGGTGCTCAGTTCTGAATTTTTAATCCTATATCATCTGTTATACGTCGAATTATGTATAGAATTTTAAAGCTAAATTAATAATCTCTCGTTGTGTAAACAGACAAGGCGTTTTTTAAATCGCTATCGTGCCGTTGGAAGTTCTCGTCCATGTTTGTTTCCCCACAAACGTCCCTTGATTTGCAAAATTCCCGGTGGTCCCTGAAGGCAGCCGCAGAAGAGTAGGAACCCTGGCAACGCTGTCACAAAGCTAACGAGTCCTCTGAATGCATCAGCTTTGTCAACATGCACTTACGTGTCTGTTCAGGCTGCCTAACGTTTAATCTTTGCTTTGTAGCCTCGTCGAAATCGTGCTAACAGATTCACAATGGAATTTTTTAACGAGCCAAGCTAGCCTAGCTAGCACGATTTTTCTTCGTCGTAGCTACAATCATTTGACAAGCTAGCTAACGCGAGCGAGTTGTTGTTAGCTTAAGCTGGCTTAGTGAATATGGCGATTGTGTCTGGTTCCTGTGCGAGGGTGAACGGGTCCAGAAACGGGCCATCTGTGTCGGCTACAACCTCTGGATCCGTCGGACAGTCTCAGCCCATGATAGCGGTATGGGAATGGCAGGACGACCTCGGGTACTGGCGGCCCTACAGCGGCCAAGTGAGCGCCTACATCGAGCGGTGTCTGGCACCGCGGGGCCAGAGAGGAGGAGGACCCGGCTCGACGAGCATCTGCCTCGGACAATCAGACCCCAGCCTGTCGCCTTATCTCATTGACATACCAAGCTTGAAACAGTTTCGGCAGGACACAGGTGAGCCTTTGTCATATGACGTTAAGCACACCAGCGTTAACGAAGGGTTACGTTCGTATCAATTTTTAATGTTGTGGATCGAAATCTAAACCTTACAGTTATCAGGCCAGGCTAACAGATAACGCTAGCTGCTTAGCATTAGCTTAGCCAGCGACGCTGTTGTTTTGGTAAATGTTTACATAGGTGTTAGCCAAAAATCCAGGATGTAGCCATGATTAGACGACTCATATAAATGCTTATCTGTCATCTGACATTAGCTAACCTGTAAACATGACTTCCCCTTATCTGGTTTCATTATTGACGCTGGTAACATTAGCATATTGTTGTTCCTCTCTGAGCTCAGCTGATACGTGCTCAGTACTTTGAATGAAGAGCAGCAGAGGTTGTAAAGTACAAATGACAATCAGTTGTCTAGTCAGATATGCAGCTGTGGTTGCACTATTTCAGACATTATTAACAAATTCTGTGCAAACAGCAGCATTATGCTTGGTTTAGCCTGCACCAAGGAAAAGACTATGATGTTTACATCACTAATATTTGAATACAAACAGCCTTAAATGACAGAATTTGGAATTTTTTTTGTCTGTCATGACCCTTCTTTGGGATTTGGTTTGAAAATATGAATTAAGTTCTATAAACAAAGCCTGCATGTTTAAGTTTTGATTGAGTTTATTATCCTGTTTGCTTCCAGGAAAGACACGGTCAGTACGCCGGTCCCTGTTTGCCCAGTCCTCAGGCCTCGGCAGTGGTGTTTACTGGGAATGGGCCAATGATGAAGGAGGATGGACTCCATATGAGACTCGAACCTCCATACTATTAGAGCACAGCTACCAGGCCCGGCAAGGCACGGCAGACTTGGGCCCACATGGATACAACTACATAGTGGATCTTACATCTTTGGCCCAAGTTAACAAATCCACAGGCTTCAGGCGGCAGGTCAGACGGCAGTGCAACCTCCCCTACCCACTGGCCTCCTCTGGCCCCCCGGCTATCCCCTCGGGCCCTGCCTGCTCCTGCCAGCAGTGTTTGAGCCACAGCAGCACAGGGCCCATGCCCAGCCGTTCACGACATTCCTTTTCATCAGGCAGTCTGAACCGGCCCAGCCTCCAAGGGCCAGGAAGGGCTGTGGCGGCTCACCCGACCTCTGTATACTCACCGTACCCCAGGAGACCCCTCTCTGTCGGGGCGATGTCCTGGGGCAGCCCCTGGCCTCCACCTCCCTCTGGTAGTCAGCTGTCTACGCCTCTTCTGACCAGCTCTGCCAGTGCCAATGGGTTAAGGTTGGTATCTGCTATATGAGTTGGATTGTGATTTAGTTTTCAGTTTCATCCAGATTGAAGCAGCAGTAAAGTTCCTTTAGCTCAGTTAGCTGTCCCAGAATGCACATCATGGGCCCCTCTCAGCCTCCTCCCCCTCCTCCTATTCTCCTCATTCTTTCCTGTGTTTCTCCACTTTGACCTGTCTTGTAAAACAGGAATGACAAAAAAAAAGATCGTAGCTCAAACCCTGCAGTGGCATGTTTGTTTTGGCTCAGTTTCTGTGAGTCTAGCATGTGTCATCTCCAGCCTTCAATCCTTTCTGCTACCAACGGCAGAGAAAACTGTTTTTAAAGACAGTTTACTTACTTACTCGGTGTAATTATTATGCAGTTCACTTACAGTTTCTCTACACTCTAATTATCTTCCACATTAAGTTTTGTTTAGTGTATTTTCCAGCCACTGGAAATGAATAATAGGACAGTGAATTACTGGATGTTCTCCGCCTACTGACACACACACATGCACACACACACACACACACACACACACGCGCACTCTGTGGTCTGTGTTATGAGCTCATCCTATTTATTTTTGTAGTTATTACTCACTCTTCCCAATAATTGCTTTTGGAAGGTGTTTCCATTAGAAATAGATGGTCATATTATGTTGTGTTATGTTGTCTAGAAGAGTTCCAGCCGTTTTGCATTTGTGTATTTACTTGTTTCAGCCCGAGTGGAGTGTATTAGTGTATTATTTAACAGCATGAACACAACAAAAAGCTGCTACATGCTAATTCTGATTGAAAGTGATGCTGGTTAGGATCCTCATTGAGGGTTTTTTTTCTGTGGTTGTTGTTAAATCCGTTGTGGTGGATTCTGACAGCAGACTTGCAAACCACAGCTTCCTTCACTGAGAGTTAGCTGATGTCAGAAGGGCATCATAATATCAGCCACACATTTCCTTCTTTTGTGTTACCATATCCTCTTCTTTGGCTGATATTCTATCTATGAGGGCAAAAAATCCACCCTAGCAGTTTTCGCGTTATTTGAATGATGTTTCACTTTCCATCATTTCACTTTTTTCCCGATTTTTTTATGCTTCTTTGTTGGCAGTCAGACTGTCGAGCTCCTGACTGAAATAAAGCCAAACAAAGTGACATCTGAGCACTTTGACTGTAAACTTCTCTGGTAAATTGCTAGCCATAAATTACACCAAGCTACTTTTTTCTGCATTAAATTCTTTCAAAAATAGTTTTTTTTTCTGTCAGTACAAATCAGAATAGCTAAAAGCATAAACACTATTAATAGCTGCAGCTGGTATTGACCAGCTGATAAAATGGTTTTGTGGTGGAAAAACAGTCTGACAGTTGCAAAAACTGGATTTTTTTTCATTTCTTCACCTTGAAGGTTTTTCCACACTAAACAAATTTGTGCAGCACATAATCATCAATATATTGGATTTTTTTCACACTTCCTTTTTCCACTTGAACAGTCAGTGTTAAGTTGTTGTTAATCAATCTCTGAACCTGTTAGTCTGTTATTGGCTGGTCTGATGGTGGTCAGTATTTCAGTTTTAAGTAAAGGTAAATAAACCTTTTCAGTTTGTTGCAGGAGGTTTTTTTTTTATTTACTGGTGTAAAGTTGCTCCTCATGTCTCTGTAGTTTTATGTTATACCTATGTTATAATCCTCTAAAGTGGTCTGGAAACTGAAATTGTTCTTTTAAAGTCTTTATTTTCCTGCTCGGCTTATTGTTGCTGTGTTTACTGACTGAATGCCGCCGTTCTTGTTTCCTGTCCTGCAGTGTTCCTTCTATCTCTGTGCAGCTGAATGGATCCACCAGTGTGAGCTCTGCCCTGGCAGGTAAACGGGTCACTGACCATCCATCCTGACTCTTACCTCAATTCTGCACCACACTTCTGAGTCGGCTGCAGGTTTTCATTCAGTATAATGTTTGTGGTTTATGTGCCTTTTTTTCCTCTTCATTTGTCGTGTGAGTGTCAGTCTGTTTAGGAAAAGCAGGTGGCTAAAAATAAAAAAGAACACACCTTAAATGAGTGGGGAAAATAAAATCCACCTTTTTTGATTTAACTGTGAGAGAGACAGGCTTCCGTTCGCTCATGTCAACAAAATGCAAAATCATTCTCGTCATTTCATCGTGTTTTAGTCAATCAAATCTGACTGAATCTGAAGAGAAAAAACAAGTAAAATTCAAAAAGTGCAGCCCCGTTGTGTGCTAATGAAGCAGAGCTGTTCTAAGAGCTAACAGTAATACTGGTATTTATATTTATCAGATGCATCTTTATAAGTCGTTCTTTTTTTAATGACAAAGCTAAATATTTAATTAGCTCAAGATGAGAGACAAAATTCCTGGAAAGGGATTTTAAAAAAGAACAAATCTTAAAATATGAATTCAATAGTAAAAGTGTTTTATTGAACAGCTTTGGAGTAGGTTCATGGTAAAACACTGATTGCATTAGTGAATTTCAAACATGTCATTTAAATTTCACTTTTTAATGACACAGTTCAATATTAAAAATCTTTATTTTTTGTATTCAGTTTGTATTGTCGTACGTCGGAGCGGGCGGGCCCGTCGTAATCGTCACAAAACAGCAACGTAACGTGCAGAGTGAGCGCTCCCTCCGTTTTTCTGCTCACTTCTCAAATTATAACTGCGTTTCTTGGCTGTGATAGCTGGACTGAATCAATACAATCAGCATGGAGGAAGCTGGAGGAGCAGAACCTCATTACTGAAAAGCACCGTAGCATGACTGTGGTAAATCATTGAAAATGGAAGGTCACTCATGTGGTGTCTTTTCAAATGTACAGCTTTAAAGCTCATTAGTCACTAATGAACATTTGTGCTAATCAGCTCTATATTTTAAACACTGTTTATATTTCCTTTTTTATTTTAGTTAAACACATGCAAATGAGTATGACTTCATGTGTAAATGTTAGAGGTAGAATTTACATGTTCAGAAACACTTCCTCCTGGTTGCTCTGTGTCGTTTGAGTACGTACTGAGTTTTGCTTTCTGTTTTCAAACTGCAAACTTGGGCATCAGATGTAGAAACGTTGTCAGGTTTCAGCTCAGCTTTCCACTGAAGTGAGCAGCTTCAGTCTGAGGTGAGAAACAGGCCATGCAGGAGGACGGAGTGATGAAACCTTCCAACCAGTGTTAGCTGATATATTCACACAGGTGTGTGTGTGATCAGCTGACTCAGGAACGATCCTAACCCGAACCCTCCAACCTACAGGCTCCTTTTTCTTTCTTCAGTATAGTTAAACAAGCTAAACTCTCAAAATATGAAAAATGAGGTGTTCTCATGCTTATTTTCTTATGAAATACAAAAGCTGTACATCCTGAGTTATGTTTCTCTCCTTAACCAAACTGAGACGAGATAAATTTCCTTGATAACTGATCATAAACACACCTCACTTAAACTCCAGGAAGCAAAAAAAAAGTCTTTGTTGGTCTTTCCACGGTTGCACCAATCCCTTTCTTTGCTTTTCTGTCGCCGAACTCTTGGTGCAACGACAAAAATATCCCTCAGAAAACTAAAAGCAAATATTTGGTCCAACTGTTCAACCCTGCCATGCAGCCAAACGTGTCAATAATGGAAAATAAGTCGTGTAAAACATTCCTTGTAGTTGCTGATTGATTTGTCTGACTTGCAGCTTCAGAGAAAAGTCTCCTCTCAGCAGATTTCTCAGACTCCAGGAAGAAGTTGTAGTTTGCATTTTGCTCATGAGATTAACGCCAGATTTGCAGCAGAAGTCCTGATTACAACGACAGCAGAACAACTCCGGTTTATATTCACCGAATAACTCAAATCTGTGTGTTGAACATTTGGTTTTATTTAAAGTAAGCGACCTGGTGTCTGTCTGTGAGTGAATGACCGACGCGGTGGGAACATCGGTCGCTGCTACATTTCTCATACCTTTGATTTGTTCCTTTCTGCTCCTGCATATCTCCACTTGCTCTCAACCCTCACCTGCTCCACTCTGCCCCGCCCCCTTTCGCCTCGACCCAACCCCAACCCCACCCCCACCCTACCCCCGCTCCAGGCATGGCCTCCATTTTGATGTCAGCAGTGGGACTCGGCGTGCACTTCACCACTGCCCCCCTCCCTCAGCAGCAGCAGCAGCAGCAGCAGCAGCAGCAACAGCAGCTACATCAGCTACAACAGCTACAACAGCAGCAGCAGCAGCAGCAACCTGCTCCTTTCTCTCTTCCTCCTCCTCTCCTCCCCCCAGCCAGCAGGCCCAGCAAGCCCCACAGCAGCAGCAGCAGCAGCAGCAGCAGCAGCAGTACAGTTAGGAGAGCAAAGAGGCAGCACAGGAGAGGTAGCTACCACGCCACCAGCCCTTCCTCCACCTCTTTTACTCCATCTTTTTCTTTTCGGTCCAGCATCATCATCATCACCACCACAGGCTTGAGGCCCGCCTCATTCTCCATCAGCGCATTTTCATTTGTGCTTGTGTGTGTGTGTGTGTGTTCATGCGTTGCTTTCTGCTTTTTGTGTGCAGAGAAACACGCTGCTGCAACTGCTTTCATGTGCAACTGTTGAAAATATAGAAAAGCTCCATCAACGCGCTTTAAATTGGTTTTAAAATCAGACACCTTTGACTCGTCTGACTCAGCTGTCACTGACCTCTCTGCTGCCACCACCCCCCCACCCCCTCCACTTTCATTCCAGGTCTTGTCCCGAATATAAGCTGCTTACCCGCCACGAAATCCTGCATCTCCTTAGTTATTTTGCAGCTCTCAAATATGTGACATGCAGCACTTCTTTTTTTTTTTTTTTTAAAAAAAAAAAGGTCCAGCTTTTTCCTGAATATCTGAACCAGAAAAAGATGCTGGGAGTCAAAAAAAATGTCTAATAGAGCAAAACTGCTTCAGCGCAGGGAACAAAACTTTCACCTCTGACAGCATTTCCAGCCGAAACCACGAGTTTAAATATAGATTGTTTAAAAAAAAAAAACTGTAGGAAAACGAACGAGTGGAGAAACATGGCAAAAGCAGATAATTCAGTACAGGATAAGAGGGCTCAGCGAGTGTTTAAAAATAATGCGAAACATATGTTGTAGCTTTTACAGCCACCAGATCTCAGGAGAGATTTTCTCCATTGCAATCACCGAAACACTAAAAGGAGGAAACATCCTGCCAAGGAGCCCTGAAGGCAGAAAAAAACACTCACCAAGACACTTTATGTCGGGTTTTATTTTGATTTGTCACCCATATGTACATCAGCAAGTCGTCCTTTAGATGCTTATTCACTCTCTTTTCCTGGTGCAGAAGAACATCAGTGATCTGCTCTGCAGCTTCTCACACGTCCCAGGAGTCACTGCTGCAGAGCAGGGCTGCAGCTTAATCAATTAGCCATTCAAGTGCAAGTAATTTGGCGGCTATTTTTAGAATCATTTAGGTATTTGAGTCATTTTTTTGGAGAAAAACACGTCTAAACTTTAAAACTGAAACACCTGCACTTGTAATCGACTGCGACACACGTCAGACATAAGAAGCATAAAAAGTGTCCACGTCTGGAAACTTCTTTGTTCTCGTTCCGCAGCTGGCAGAAAATAGCTCACCTCCTAACCCTTCAAAATGTGGAGTTCACAGGAGCTTTCTTGTGTTTTGAGCTCAAAAAACTTTCATAACTTTGCTTCCTAAACAGACTCGACACTCTTGACACTATGTGTGTGTGTGTGTGAGGGAACATGGACGTGTGTGTATCCATCACTCATGCTTTCCGTCGTGGTTCATTCTGACATCATGCTTTCAAAATGTCTCTGTCCTAATCCCTTGGCGTGTTCTCCGTCCTGTGGTCATAAACTGTTTTTAGGACGTCGATCAGCAGCCTGGACTCGTTCGTCTGCATGTTGCAGAGGCAGAAACGCTGCTGATGTCAGACTGAATTTCTAAAAACAAGACTGTGAAGCAAATCTTTTCATTTCATCTCACCATCCTTTTTTGTTTGGCATCTCGTGGTTTTAGTGTCCGGCCCGTCTGAGCTCCGACATCAATTTGTTTTTGTCTCTTTTTTATCCCTTTTTTAGCCTCCACTCAGAGACCTGAGGAGGTGATTCAGCGCTACATGGAGGTAGTGGCCGGAGTACCAGATGAGGTAAAGTGTTTTTTTATTTCTCTCAGATGTCACAGACAGAAACAAAAGAGAATAATTTTAGGTTCTCTAAAGAGGCGTATTTCTCAGCTGTGGGGGTCACCTGAGTTTGTGTCGTGTAAGGTGCAACATAAATAGACTTTCCATCACAGTGTTGTGATGGATTGTTCATGTGGGGCTGCTGCTGCTGCTGCTGCTTCTGGCCTTGAACTTCGTGCAACAGTCAGGTTTTTATTTAGGACTTGTGACACCAAACACACACATGGCCTGGTTTCCCCCTCAGGACTGCATCATCTGCATGGATCAGCTGTCCAACCCGTCCGGCTACGAGACGCCGTCCACGGAGGAGGGGGGCCAGAGCATCCTGCCAGACACTGTGGGCAAATTCATCAAGTGTGGACACACCCTGCATATGCTCTGCATGCTGGCCATGTACAACAACGGAACCAAGGTAACGTCACAGTAACCCGAGTTAAAAAGTTAAGATCTGAAAGGAACATGCTCAATCGCTTTCTTGTCAAAAGTTAAATGAGGAGATCAATGTGATATCTTTGTATTTCAATGGAGGTATGGCCAGGAGGTACTTAGCTTAGCTTAGCTTAGCTTAGCTTAGCTTAGTTTAGCTTAAGCTTTTGCCAAACGATTGGGATTGTAAATTGTGTTTTGAGAAATCGGAAACTTTCATTCTGACTGTCTCCGATTTAACAGGTTGATTCACGTGTGAAGCTTGAAAATAGTGATATGAAGAACTTTTTTTAGTACATGAATCAAGAATTTGCTCTCTGGTGTTGCACTGACAGCAACTAATGTGAGGAAATGAGCACACAAAGTGGGCGTGGTTTCACCTGAAGTTGGGTTGACAAAGAAATGAAAGATGCCTTCGGCTGCTACCGGTTAAGAAACGTTTCCATGTAACAACCACAACTTTTCATGGATTAAAGAAACAAGATGCAGCATGTTAAATATTTTTTAAAGGCTGGTTGGCTTCTCCACAGCGGCCTGCTTGCCGTTTGCCCTGCCTCCAGTCTTCATGTCAGCTAATCGCCTCCTGGCTGTATCTACATACTTTAGCGACAGCACGAGAGCTTTGCTGTTAGAGCTTCCAAACCACCTCACATCTCCTCTCTCCCTTAAGTCTTTTAACTACAGTACACAATCCAGTAACTACAAAAAAATGCATCTTTTAAGTGGAACAAACTGCCCTCAGGCTCTCTAGCCTCTGAGGATTTACAGGCTTTATCATCTTATGTTTCTGAGCAGGTCTTCTCGATGATTGTCTGGCCTTTTTTCTGTTGTTTTTGTGTGTCAGTTGCCTGATAATGAATGTTTGTGCTCAGGTCTTCTAACAGAGAAATGATTAAATAAGGTCTAATGTTTGATTTTTTGTAGAAAGGGAAACCTAACGAATTCTTTTAAGGAGGTTTTGTTAATTAATATGGTTAATTATTATAATGCATACTTAAATTACAGTGAAGACATCTTAAATTCTCAGGGGAAAAAACAATGTAAATCATGCGATTTGCATTGAAATAGTCAAACCATGTGAAAACAGTGTTATGGTCCTTTAAAATGTGGGGCTAAAAGCTCTTTTCATGGCCAGATTATGTGTTCTAGGGTGTATTTCTTTTAATTGTGGTGAAATTAATTTAAAAAAGGTGTTGTCTATAAATCTGAAGAGCAGATAAACCTTTTATGAGCCTCACATAGAAGCTTCGGTGAAGAGCAGGTTCATGAGACCGGAGGAACGGTGACGTGGTTCGTTGGGGGGAAAACAAAACAAAAGTTTCATCAGCAGATCGATGAATATTTGATCAGCACTTACCTGGTTTGTATTGATCGCCGGGGTTTTAAAAGGCTCTTTGGTCGTGCTTCCTCCTCAGGACGGCAGTCTGCAGTGCCCCTCGTGTAAGACAATCTACGGAGAGAAGACCGGCACTCAGCCCAAAGGCAAGATGGAAATTTACAGCATCGCCCAGTCGCTGCCAGGCCACCCGGACTGTGGCACCATCCAGATCATCTACAGCATCCCACCTGGCATACAGGTACATCTGCGCCGAGCTCAAACCCAAAAAAACAGGTGTTTCCTTCGGGTCGACTCATGTTCGGCTCTTTGGAAGATGGAGGCTGAACATAAGAGGTGACCGGAGGAGAAACTGCAGTCTAGACTGAAGTTCATTTAGAGTTTTCAAACTAAGTTTTGAACAGATTTATGTTCAGACTCAGCCGGGGGGGGGGCACAGGCTCCTCCGTGTGTGTGTTCGCAGTCTCAGCCTCCTTTGTTACAGTCTTTTGGGAAAACCTTCATTTCTTTGTGTCCCGCTGTAATTACGAGTTCAGACAGATTACAGCAAGAGTTAGAAGAACATGAATCTGATTTGTATCGAGCTGTTGGTCTGCTATTAATCTCCCAACATGTTATTAGATCATTTTATTGTTCCAGCTAATCTCCAGTATTAAACTTTATACGTTTCCATTCATCAGGGCCCGGAGCATCCGAACCCGGGGCAGCCGTACACCTGCAGAGGCTTCCCTCGCTTCTGCTTCCTACCAGACAACGACAAGGGCAGGAAGGTAAAAAGCAACACCTTTCTGTCTCACAGCTGGAGCTGAACAGACACTGCAGACGCCTGTGTGGAGTGCAAACTGATCTCAGATCTGTTTATCTGAGAAATGTGATCGAAAACTTCTGACACCGTTCCTGCTGTGCATGAATGAAACACTGTGCTGTGACGTGATGAAGCAGGTTTAAGCATCAACTAGGGCTGGGCGATATGACCTCAAATCAATATCACGATTAAATT
>JAPZDY010000006.1:20857572-20871915 GCA_029783645.1 Ctenochaetus hawaiiensis | reverse complement strand
AGGTGAACTGCGTTATAATGAGGGACAACTGTACACATAAATAAAGTCATTACACGAGGCAGGAGAACATATGCCAAAAGACGGAGAGCAGACTGGAGCTTCTGGAGGGACAAACACCTGGAGTCACCGTGGCTTCTTCTTCTCAGATCAGGAGTGTTTACCAGCTACAAAAGAGCTCAGAGTTTATTTCTTAACTTTTGGGGATTAAAAAGTGGATTTATCTTCACTTCAACCTGTCTGCAGCAGTGAGCCGTGGAGGTACAAAGCCGTGGTGTAATTAGTTTCTCTTCGTTGAGAACTTGAGGAGAAACATACTTTATTTCATGAACACACAAAAATGGAGTAGAGGAAAAGAAATGAGACTGGATAGAAATAACAGAGAGACTCACAGTGCTAAGTTCTGAGCTTTAAAAAAGCACACAAGGACAAACACACCATCAGTTCCTACTGTCGCTCACTAGCTTACAGCTAATGTTCCATAACTGGATGTTTGAAGTGAACAACAATAAATGATCCATTCAAGTAACACACTGGCGATGACATGAAAACATATGAAAGCAATCAGAGTTTTATTAGACCGCAATCGAAGCTTTGAATGACAAAAAACAAGATGTTTCAGTCTTTAATCAGTGTGTCATGCAGTGAAGTGGGTGTGTGGTGTCGGGACACAGCTTCTGGCTGGTCACTAAGTCTTAACAGAGTCCTGCCCTCACACCCTGTGTGCTGTAATTGGCTGGGGGCTACACACCCACTTTTCAGAGGTTGGTGCCCAAAAATGTCCCAAACTAAGAAAAACACAGGCTGCAGATACAGACACTAACAAACTTCTGCTAGTAATGCTAGATAGAGATTGTTCTTTTTATGATTCAATACATCGCTTTTCAGAAAATTCTAGTTATTCTGCTTTAAACTTTCCACAGTCACACTACCACTGTGTAAGAACATGACACATTTTTAAATAAACTTCCTGTAAAAAGCCCAGATAACAAGATGGCCGATGTGAATGAAAGTAAAGTGTCAAACAGATAGGAACTGTTATAAAAAACATTAAAAAAAAAAAAAAAAACTGCTCGGCTAAAGCCAGGCACTATGTTCTCATGGCAACTGAAACCCGTCTCCTTGGAAACTAATCTCGGGGCATTTGAACAATGCAGCTCTGGCCTTTAATCTCTCCAGACACTGGGAACCATTATACTAGCCTCTGGCAAGCCCAAACCACTGACTCAATAGAGAGAGGACAGAGAGGTGGAGAGAGAGAGAGAGAGACAGACAGAGGCAGAGAGAGAATGAGGAGGGTGGGTGTGGTGGGGTTCAGCTGCACCAGTTTGAGCGTGCCAAGTCTATTGGCCATCTAAATCTGCCTCCCCTGAGGCCACAGCAAACATTAGCCCCATCCTAAATGATTGCAGCCTCAAAATAGATGGCCTCTTTCCCTCACATATTCAAAAGGTAAAGGAAGGCAGCATCGAGGAGGAGAAAGGTGGGGATAAGCACAGGCTTTAGGATGAGCAACGTTTTGCTTTGCAATTTTAGCATCATGACACAGTCCTGTTGTGGTTCTAAGTGAATTTTGAACGGTCGAATATGCAACAGCATTTATAAATAAATCAGCTCACTTTAGTAGAAATCCAGAAAAAATCAGAAACACAAGATACTTTGACGCAAAGCCGATGGTTGTTCTCCTGATAGACAATGTTGGCAATTCTGTTTATGTGCAAACACTTTTTACTGTGATTTCATCTCAAGAGTCACTTTGACAAAAGCTCTCTTATTCCCCTTGTTCCTCCCCAATCCTTGTTAGCAGGAGCTGCAGAGTTTTTTTAGCCTGTTTGACATCTTTGACCTAAAAGATGATTAGTAGAAAACCAATAGACTAGAGACAGCTTGAACCCCTTTATTCATGTCATTTTATGATGTATGCATCATGCAGGTTTATTCCTGCATCTTAACATCCTGGGCAAACTGACTGGATGTCATTTGGGGAGTAAGTGAATTTACATTTCCTCAGCAACTGCATAAAGCCTGTTTAGGAAAACCAAAAAAAGATCGTAATGCAATAAAGCTCTTTACTGACAGAGGGATACTTAGGCCACCAATTCAAATAATGTCCGTATCCGTAAGGGTCAGTCAAGGTGACCAGGAATGTTTTTTCAATCAGTGATAGTAAAAGATGAAGGGAGAAAAGAAAGGCAGGACAGAAAGAGAGGATGACCAGCAAAAAAAGGTCCAAGTTAGAATCAGCGTTGTAAGAACCGAGTCTTAAGACATGGTATGCATTTAAACTGGTGTGCCGCCATGCACAGGGACTAAAAAATCCTTATGTTTAATTAGAATAAATGCAATTACATATAATATAAAACAAAGTTTCTTGATGAATCGTTCAAGAAACACTGCAGCCTCACACACAGACATCACGCTGCTTCCTGTGTCCCACTTACTTGTGGTGTTGGTGATATGGTTGAGTCTGACTGCAGGGACTTCACCAAGTTTACCACAGTGGGTAAATATACTGAATTGCTACTCTTCCTCATAAATTCATCATATTTTTTTCTTGGCATTGTGTTTGTGGCTTGAGGTCAGTGTGTTATTTCTCGTCAGTGTTTTTTAACCAGTGGCCCAGGTCAGTATGCTTTTAGCCATGCTGAGCCAAACCATGATGAAGGATTGGCTCGAGCGCTGTATCATAACAGTCACCAGATTGGCCCAAGAATGTGTAATCATACACAAGTGACGAGAGACATGGGCTTTTTAAGTGTCACAACATAATCCTCAGCAGTGCTGGTTTTCTGGCTACAAGCAGTTATGGTTTTTGAGTCTATACATGTACTGGATTTGCTTTAAAACACACTAGATCAGCCATAAAAATGGTTTCACAGGGTATTATGAAATTCTAATATATTTATATGTACTTAAAACATCCTGCACACCTACACAGGTGCTCTGAAGTGTTATGACTAATGAGAACTCAGCTCAGGTTAAATATGAGCAGGGAAAAGGTAAAAATCAGGTGAGATTACAAACTTTATGAGCCAAATAAATGGCAGCAAAAGCACAGCTATCTATCAGCTACTGTGAGAAGGTTGGAGGTGGTGGCGTGGTTGGCTTTACAGATAATCTGAGGAGTTTTTGACAACTCTTAGTGTGATAGGCATTGTTTTGTGGAGCAGATCCCTGTTATGTTCCTATCTTTTGCATGTGAACGTGTGACCTGCAGCCTGTGTGAGAGCATCAGGTTGACATACACATCATTCCTGCCAATGTTTTCGCACTATTCCACTAATCTACAAGTGGCAGCATTGCTAATTTATTATTAGGACAGATATGCATTGCACTCAATTTGTCAGGGCTCAAGAACACACAAGATGCTTTTTGGTAAGAAACACTAAATGTTAAGAGAATCTTTGCTTGTGTTGTTGATCTCAACACAAGAAAATCTTCCATCTAATCTTTTTAAAGCTGTGAAGTGTTGGCAGAGGCACTTACAAACTAGATTTATACTACATTTTTTAATTTGGATTCAGCCCTAACAAGCTAAGTAGGGAATGTGTTTATTTGGTAATGATGCTGTTGGTACATGTGAATTTGTTTACGAGCAGCACAGTGCAGTTGATTCAGGTCAGTATAGGCCGCACATGCTGTTTTAAAGGATGATTTTAAACGTAGTTAAACCACGTCAAACCCGTCTCTGTGCCCGTTTGTTTGCATTGACAGATGTATGGTTTGTTGTGCCCTAACAGGTGTAAAAATACTAATAGGAGTCTTAAAGAGATGTCAATCAAGTGAAGTCTGTACATGCCCACACAATCCTCACAAGAGGTCTAATTAGGCAAGACAAGGAATAACACAACTGTGTGGGAATTGCTCAGAGCCCTCTGGACAAATGTTTTATAAAAAACATGGTTAACCTTGTCTGCTCACCTTTTTGAGCTCTGTGACCATCCCAAGAGTGAGATAATTAAAATAACTAAAGAGCTTAATTACCCAAGAATGTCTTTCTTCTAGAAAAAAACACAATGTGCATCAGTTGTCACTATAAATCTTAGTTATTGAGTGACGGACAGTATGCATCGTGTTAAAGGAAGAAAAAATAAGTATGACTGTGACTTTGACATAACCACAAGTTACAGGGTGTGGTTTATTACTATTACAGCAAACAACAACATAATCCCACTGTTTACACCCTGCGCCTGAGGCCGTGGCCTTTTGGGACTGTCATCACCGCTGTTATGATTTTAACTGCCAGGCAGGATTCAAGAGAGAACAAAGGTCCAGAGACATCAGCTTCACATACAACAAAAAAAATGTTCAGTTATCCAAGACGGGCTCAGATTTGACAAAATATTCTGGAAGACATATCTGATTAATAGGACTAATCACATTAAGCCATTAGGTTCTTTAAGCCAATAACAAGCCACTTTAGTCAGTTTTGCAATTCATTATATCAAAACTTTATAAATATAAGAAAACGTATTCCTGTTTATTTATAAAACCGACTAGGAACAGTTTAGTGGTGGTTTAGTCCAGTGGTTACTTTTCAACGTGCCCCGGGTTTTAACTGATTTTGGGAAAACTGCATTTTCCTACTATGCCCTATGGGTTTGGAATAATCTGCAGAAAGATCTTAGATTAGAAACACTCATATCAATTAATAAATTTAGGGGCATCATAAAGAATGTGGTGACAGAGAAATGTGCTTGTTTTTCGTGAGAGGTCCGCTATGTTTTAATAGTTGTTCTTGCTGTTTTATTGTGGAATTGTTTCTTTTTGTTGTATTTGTTGCATCTTAATATGTTGTGATTGGCTGCTACCTTGGCCAGGTCTCTCTTGTAAAAGAGATTTTAAATCACAATGGGACTAAATAAAGGTCAAGAACAAGGAACAGTTTAAGAATTTCTTGATTAAGCTAATTACCAGATAATGAACATTAGTAGATGTTGATTGGACAATATGATATATTGACAACTGATACATGACTAATCTGAGGACTTTCTCACTGTTTTTATATTTGCCAGTTACAGAGAGTGAAACTATTGCCCCATTTTAAACTCAGCTGTCATCACACTGGAATCATATAAGAGGTTTTATGGCACAGAGAGAGCTGGAGGTTGTGGTGAGAGCTTCTTGTGCTGGAAAAAAAGCTGGCAGAGGAAAGGAAGGACTGCTTTTAAGTTCACATCACATGAGAGGGGAGAGGAATTACTTTGAAAAGCTGGAGCCAGGAGGAGAAAAAGCTTGAAACCACAGGATATGAGACCTGGGTGTAATAAATGAAGTCTGTTCTTCTTAAGGAAATGAGCCACTGTCCATGTGTACAAATCATTGCTTTGTGAATTCAGTCGGACAGTTACACAAAGTTTTATTCCAATCAGCTTCATAAAAAAGACGCTTCTTGTAAAAACTACAACCAAACAGCTGAGAGCAAGATGATAACAAAACAGCTCTCTAACCTTGTCAGGATCAGAATAACTGCAACCAAACACATTGAATTCGCATTATATCTACGTTCATGTGTTTTCCTCTCTTTAAATCCAGCATTTTCATGGTTTTAAAAACATTCATCCCATCGTGCTGCTTTCAGTGCATGATTGTAATTGACGCTAGCAGCCAATTAGTGACCTATTGTTAAAGTTTACTACAGTGAAACAAGGTCGGAATCGACTCGGCAACGCTGTTAGTTAAAGCTTCCAATATTCAATTTGTTTTGCCGAAGTTCAAATGTTCTTGTTTCCTTTCTGGTTTTGCACTTGCTACTTTAGCTAGCTGGCTTTGTTGTATTCGCTCTGTAACCTTATCAGTATAGCAATATGTGGGGGGGGATCATTTAGCAAGCAAAGACGTTTATCCTAATCATAAAAATATAGGCTAACACTTCACTCGCAGGGTTACAGGGATGTGTTCATTTGTGATAATTATTCTTCTAACAAACAAAATCCTTTCTTTTTACTTGCCTTATGTCTACCTAATCATTCCCGGCTAATTAGCTAACGGCATCATAATAACATTGAGCTAGCTAAATAGCTAGCTTAAACTCGTTAGCTCCACTGCGTTAGCCCTCTTGCTAGCTAGCGCTAGCACTTTCCTTTCATCTCCTCCCCCAGTCCAGAAATTAGGTTATAATCTGTAATTTCTGAATGTACGGGAACAAAAAGCAACACGCTCCACGAAAAAACACCACATAAGTGTTCATGAATATAAAAAGAGACAGCGAAATCTCACCTTAATTAGCGATTAAAAAGCCTTGTTGCTGCTGTCAATCCCGGAATAGGTTTATTCCCCCGTTTTAATCCATCAGAAACGCTCACAATTCCCATCCACAATGTAGTTGTACCGTCTGCTAAAACATCGTAATCCGGAACATCACAACGTCGACTTCGATCGCACGTTTTGTAGTCTATTATTTGTCTATTTATTCTAAGTTTATTTCTCTTTTTTCCCTTAACAGAGCAGGGTGTCCCTTTCCCCTTTCTTTGTTCTGTAATCCAGTAAAATTGAAACTCATTCGCCTCCTGCTAATCCCAGCCCAACTCAACAACAGCATCTATTGGCTGCAATTTACATACAGGATTAGCGGAGGAACCTCTGGAAAAACCCTCAGGGAGCATAATTTACATGGAGAGGAAATATTCCTCGTACGGTTTTTCTTTTTAACAGGCTGGTGAAAGTGTGACTGTTGAAATCAGTGTGTGCCACTTACGGCTGCATGTTCTCACTGTCAGGTTTTTGCTTTAAGAAAAAAAAAATCCCTCACAAACTGCATGAAGGTGGTTTGAGGTGATAGTGGTACAGTATCCAAATTATTTTTAGGGATGTTTGTCCAAAGTGTATATACAGCAGCTACATGGAGCCTTAAGCCATGACAGTTATGCCATAGCTCTTGTGATTGCCTATAAATAGCTTCTGTTTAATATAGGGTAAAGTTCATATACAAGGTTAAAGGAGTAGTTCATCTTATATATATATATATAATCAGAAAACATTTATTATAAACCTAACCATGTATATAAACCACCACATCATTGTAAGCTGGTTAATTTTATTTAGCACTATGACAAAACAAAATTTACACTTATCCCTGTGCAAAACTGAACCTTTTTTTTTGCAAGCTTCTGCAAATAAGTAGTCCCTAATTTATTCAAATGTCACCAGCATAACCAATCTGCCCTCTAGCAAACAACTGGGACTTGTGGATAAGACCTGACATTTGCCAGGGCCAACGAGTAAAAGTGATATATATATATATCTGGAGGTTAGAAATTCAAAGATCGTACATAAACATGCGATCTCTTTCCGTTTCATCTCCACCATCGAAGAGCTTGGCCCTTTTTTTCCCCCACATAAAGGAATTTTACTGCATGCTCTTCTGGTTGACATCTGCCAAATATTTGCCAGAGACAAGCTTATGATTTACAACAGGGTTTATTTAACTTGTGTGTGTGTGTGTGTGTGTGAGTGTGTGTTAGTGTGGCAGAGTAATGGAGAAATGATTATGATTACTGGCAGACTTTTTCCCAAACCAAAAAAAAAAAATCTCACGCTGGTTTCGAATGTAGAAACATACCCATCTCCTGTGCTTTGGCCCCTCAAAAAGCAAACATACAGAAGTGACATGAGTTTGAAAGAGTGTGAAATAAAACACCACCAGCCTTGCCCACATTGTTAATATTTAATGACTCAATCTCCGAAACCATTGCAGCAATAATCCAAAGGGTATGAACCCTCCAGCTGAAAAAAGCCTGTGTACAACATCCAATGTGAAATTTAGGTTTTTATCTCAGCTGACCAGTGGCTTCCCTACGTGTTTTTTGCTGGAGGAGACACGACTTCCCGAGCTTTCCGCATCACTCACCTCCTGCGTAAATGTCTCCTGTAAAAGCAACAGCAACATAAAAAACCAGCTACAAACAGTTTAGTTGACGAATGGATAAAAACAATATTTGGAAGACTTACAGTATAAATTCTATTACAGCCATTGTTGTTTGGGTTTTTAGCTCCTGTGGCAGCCCTTCGGTGCTCAACAAAAAGTAATCAATACAGCATCAGAATGGGCTCAAATGGGCTTCAAACAGGGCTGCTAATGTTGTACCATATATAATTAATTAATACTAGTGCATGGATGGAGTCCGTACCGATACAATAATCCACAGTAAATGAAACAGCCGACAGAGTGAGAGGTATTGGCGGAGGGTCGGACAGAGTTCAAAGAGAATGCAAAAGTCTGGAATAATTCACTATATTCATCCTATTAACATACTGCAACAGAAGTCAGAGCTGAATTTAGCAGGGCCTCCCAGGTTCATTAATATTGACCTCAAGTCCTCAAAGGGACTCCAGCTGATGTGCAACAACTAAAAGAGACTAGTTTTTTGTTTTTTGAAGAGCCCAGTTAGCCAACACCTGAGGAGAGGATTGGTGCTTGTAATCATGTGTGTCAGTCCTGCAAGACCTCAAACACAGTTCAAGTCTAAAGTCCACTGATGCTCCATATCAGTCATTCAGCCCATAATAGTCTGCGAGTAGCCATGGCAACGCTGCTCCGGAGCATATGACTGATGCTTTAAAGGCAGTGATACCCAGGACAAATCTGGTCCTTTGGCCTGCCAATCATTTTGTACTCCAGAATCAAAAATAAACTGATTCATTTTATTTTTAATTTTTTTTTTTGTTTTTACCAGTTGCACATTAGCCTTTTGCCGTTTTGAGAATTGCGACTGGATTTTCTTTCTTAGCAGAGATGACTGAGGACAGCAAACACTGGAAGGTTGACAGTGACAACGGATGAAACTGCCTTCATGTTGCCACCTCATATCATTTCGCGACTTCTGTTTATTTTTTGCCAAATGACAATTACAGCATGCAGGGTTGCTGCTGTAATTTTAGGCGGCTTCAGGAGTCAAAACATGCTAGCTTAAGTGCAGCGTTCCCACCTGGATATACCACAAGAAAAGAGGTGACTGTGACTTTGTGGACGACGTCCTGACCCAACTGTAAACCTGCTAAACCTGGAACAGATTTCAGGGGAGTGAAATATTTATTTAGCAAACTTCACTGTAACTCGATCTGGGCGAGAGTCAGAAAGTGCAAGTCCAGTCGTCCTAGATTCAACCCTCTTCGGATGACTGTGACCTGAATGACTGAGAGTCCTCACAAACAGAAAGTGCAGGGTTCTGCTTCAGAAAAAATACATTTACACTGCAGCAGATCTTTCTTTTTTTCTCAGCATCATCAGGGGCTGCATGAGAGGTTTGAGAGCTGGATTTCAAGTGTTCGGAAAAGATGGACGAAAAACTTTGTGGGGGTTTTGTGGACGGTTTGAAAACAAAAAATTCCCAACTGGAATTAATTACAACACAAATGGATTCAATCTAATCACAACCAAAAATAGTCAAATAGGAATCTTTTTACAGCAACTTTAAGAGCCTGTGTGTTTGTGGTTTATGTTCAGAGGACATTACTTTACTCTTTTCATACCTAAAACACCAGTCACCCACAGTCTCTTTTCATGTTGGGCACTAAAGCAGGAGTGTGAACGCTGGACAGAGCTAACTGTAATCAATGTGCCACCAATTCTCTCATCAGGTATTAATTAAGAATGCAAATGAGCCAAACTTCCCAATAAAAAACAGCCCGTTTCATCCTTGAAAGGCTGAGTGTCGCTGGCCGAGGCAGCTCACTCACGGAGGATTATTACAAAGCTGAGGAGCAAAAGTAAAAGTAAAAGTAATAAATAAAACAAACAAAGCGACTGTTGACCCAGTTCTTCACTCCTTCACATCGTCGTCCGTCAGCCGTGTCGCCTTCAAGATCGATTTTTTTCGAATTGTCTCAGAGTTCTTTGCAACTTTAGATTCGAACCTTCTAACTAATGTAAAGCGTCAAAAGTTGCAGTGCTTGTTTGTTCTCAGGAGTCGTACCGATATTTTCTCTCCGCGTCCGCGTCCCGTTTCCTTGTTTATATTTTATAGGCGGTCTTCATGATTGGCTAATAGGTGCTTTCTGCGACAAACACATAAATTCACTCGAGATAGAGATTCACTGTTTTGGTATTAACTGTAAACGGAAATGTTCTTCAGGCGTCCGTCGCAGGATCAGGAGGAAAGGCGGACGGGCTTTTTTCTTTCAGCTGTACCTTTGCACGTCCCAGTTCAGTCTCATCT
This sequence comes from Ctenochaetus hawaiiensis, assembly GCA_029783645.1. NCBI lineage: Eukaryota > Metazoa > Chordata > Actinopteri > Acanthuriformes > Acanthuridae > Ctenochaetus > Ctenochaetus hawaiiensis. The sequence goes on along the minus strand of JAPZDY010000006.1, from coordinate 20,861,761 downwards.
CTTCTGCTCATATCAGTGTTGTTCCTGAAAAAAACAGAAAAACAAGACGTGTCAGAGCTGACAGACATAACTAACATCACCACATCTGTAATGGTTTCAAATAAAAAGAGAGAATACCAACATCTTGAGGACTGTCTGAATCCTGATGATGAATTCCATTGGCTGAATTTGCACCATGTGACTGAAAAACATAGTAAGCAAATGTCAGTGAAGCTTCAATCAGGTCATAATTTAGTTGTATTATAATTAAAACTCTTTGCAGTGCATTTTCCAAAAATGTCTCTGCTCGACAATGTTATTAAAATCAGTTTATTTCTGTACAAAAACACATTAATACATACATGACTGTTTTTTTAAATAATTTAAATCCTTTAATTCTGACAGACAAATCCCATATCTTGTTTTTATTCAAATTTCTAAACTTCCTGTCATCTCTTCTTCACAAACTGCCTGACGTCTGAATACTTTTCACACCATGAAAGTCAATGAAAGAGGGTTTCTTTGCAGTTTTACCGGGCTCTTTTCAGGATGCCTGCGCATGGCCTGCACCAGCTGATCGACCTGCTGGTTGTGTTCTAAGGCGTTCCTCAGGGCGTCCTCTGTGCTGAGCAGCCGCTGGCGGAGGCGGCTCACCTCCGAGTCAAGGGCCGAGGGGTCCAGCATGGAGTACCGCCGGTGGTCAGGTGAAGCCCGTTCCCGACCCTGAAACACACACAGGACAGGGAGACAGCAGCCTCAGTGTGTTGTCAGACGGTTTATATTATACTGTTGTAATCGATTAATCTGAGGAGATAATCCCAAGTGATGTCATCAGTTATCTCAGCTGAGTTTTGGAGACTTAAAATGTTTAACAACCAGTCGTCGTGCGGTGGAGTGAAGTTTGAAAAGTCTGACAAAGAGATGCTTTTGAGTTGCATTATGGGAAATGTAGGATCTAGCTTTTTTGGAGCTTGACTTCAAGACCAAGAGAATCATATTTTCGCCTCTGTTGCACCAATTTATTAAAGCAAAAGTACAGAAACGTTACATTACTTTTTGAACATGACGTCTCACTTGTTGGGATTGAAATGAGAGGATTGATATCAGTTTATATCAGCTTACAATAAAGCTAAAACCAGGAGGTGATTGGCTTAGCTTAGCATAAGTAATTAATGCTAAGCTAGTTTTTGTGTAATTCTCACCAGCAGGAGCAGTTTTTCGCGCAGGCTCTTGATGTCGTCCTGAAGTTTCTGCTCCTTCACCTTCCACTCGGCCTTGTGAACCTCTCGGTTCAGGTCTTTCTCCATGTCCCGTGAATGGCGATGGGACTCCAGGAGTAACACCCTCAGCTCATTCAAACTCCTGGAATAAAAGAAAACAGACAAAGTAGAGAGAAAAAAAAAAAACAAAGGAACCTTTAGTGGTTGGTATGACTTTGGAAAAAAAAAACAGAACCGAATGTTTTTCCTGGCCTGCGGTGCTGCGGTGTCCTGCTATGAACTAGATTGCTCCAAAGTGCATTAATGAGAGAGAAGCGGTGCAATTTTGCTGTCAAGGATTATACGAGTCGTACATCTGCTTAGACCTTGTACAAAAGTCAATATCATTTAAAAGCTTACCAGCCCATTATGGGAATTATATGTTAGCCAGTGTGGCCAGTGGGGATTGTGGAGGCGGCCTCATCTCTGCACATGTCAGACTGGCTGGTGGCTACAAACTCCATTCCAGCAGGCAAACTGTCTGTGAATTTGTGCAGAAACTACTATTTGGCTGTTTCCCAGCATACTAATATCAGTAAATCCACGTATAAACTGTTTTCTGTAACCAGGACACCACATGTCACCCTCAAGTCAACTGGTTTAACAACTGCCCTCATTTAAAGCGCTTTTTGTTTTTGCAATGCACACAGCTTGTCTCTGCTTCCCCCAAAGCTGTCCAAAAATCGGTTAATGCAGGTTAAAAAACAGTGAAATGGCTGTTGTTGTTGACTTTTTTTTTCATTTCTAAAGCGACAACCTTCACCTCGCCCATGATGCATCCTTCCTGCTCCTTAACTGTTTGCCTCAGTGCCTCAGGCGCTCTGCCAGTCTGGCCAGGAAATGACCGGCTTGTGTGTGCTCAGTGACGTGGATTCCTGGACTCTATCATTGTGTTCATCGATTACTTCTCGCCAGATATTGCTTTTCTTGGATTGTGTGTGTCAACTTCAGCGATAAAAATGTGTAACAATGGTCAAAGTTAACTTTCTAGTGCTCTGTTTTCCTGATAGCATATCACAGGGCTAAATAGCAGCAGGAACATTAAAGGAGCTAATGATACTGCCATGAAATAACACCACCTCGAGGGGACACCCAGTGATTTTTTCTGTCGATGGTATATACTTTTATTGCATTCAACATAATTGCTGGCAATGATACACAGAAAAAATATTCAGCAATAGCCAGAGGCACTTATTTTTATTGCCTTTTAGCAGTTACTAACATCATAACCGTCAATAATGCAGGAAAGCCAATAATCCAATGCAATCAGAGCAATCTGTGGAGTTTCTATAGCACTTCCCAAAAAATGCATCGTCCTAATGTGAATGAGTGTGACAAAGAGAAAGACCCAGATTTACAAAGCCGAGCCTGTCTGCAGTGATGCTGTGACAGCCTTCTCTTTGAACTTGGGCGGTTAAATAATGACCTCAATTACAGAGTTTTACTAAACAAAGAGAGATTCGGCAGCAACAAAAATAGACTGGAGAGGTTGTTGAAAAGTGAGCCAGGAACGACTAAATGCATCTGAGAGACGTCGACGTCTGGCAGGTTTTTTTTGTTGTTTCCCCCTGCTGGCTGCTTTTTAAACTGACAGGAAAAACAGCCACAGAGATTCAGGTTTTCTGTTTCACATCAGGGTGTTTCTGTGTTATGTGCTGGTTTGAAGACCAGTGGCAACACATGCAAAGCTGATAGTAAGCTAGCTTAAAAAAAAATGAGCTGCACGGGTTGAACCTGCAACAGCTGTTTCATCTCCACCGGTGAGATCTATAAATGATTTCCTGCTGCTGACAGAAACACTCAGCCCATCGTCTCAAAGCTGCATGAATCAATGCTTTTCATATTAACAATGGATCAAATGAGGACTGTATGTGTTACGAGGGAGGGGTCACTTATTGTGTTGGATGCCCAGAAAATAATAATCTCACCCTGCAGCTTCATTCAGCTCTGCAGAGCATTTTAGCATCTTCAGTTATAAGAAAAAACAAACAGAAAAATTAAATTATACTGCTTTAGAAAATGATTAAATGTGTCCACTGTAATGCAAATCTTCCTGTATGATTGTAAGCGAAGAACTTAGATGTGAAATCTGCATCATTAGCAGCGGTGGAGTCTGAAATCTCTCGTTGTAGTTTGATATTAATGTGCCTCCCGGCGTAGCTAATATCTAATATAGGTTTTAACCAGATGTAACGTTGCAAAATTAAATAGTGTGATTCAAATAATTCTGCTCAAGCTGACAATACGTGAAATTAAATCGATTCGCTGCCTGCGGGATCCGAGTTTCTGTCCATTAACAAATTGATAATCTGATGTGTTTTTGTGCATCACGACCGCAGAGAAGATTTTTCACTCCAGTTTTTCCTGTAAGTGCCGAGGCAGATTGTATAATCAATACAGCCTCGTCTCCATACCTCTCCTTCTTCAGCAGCTCCTGGCTGATGTGGACCAGCTGCCCGGAGGCATCATGGGACTTTCTGGTCATGGACTCCAGCTCGGCCTCCACACGCATCTTCTCCTTGGCCAAGGCCTCAGCTTTCTTCTCCCCTGAACGAACTTTGCCCTCCAGAGCTGGTGTGTACGAGAAAAAAAAAACAAGTTTTCTGTTTTTATTTAACATTTCTGGTGTTATTATGAGCATGTTAAGACCAAATAAATTGTTGATATGACACTTCATTGTGATGTTAGCTTATTCAAGTCCTTTTTTAAGTGTTTATACGCATGTAAATGAAGCATGAAGTGCTGTTCAAGCAGCTGATGAATTATCTAACACAGCTGTAATCATAAACCAGTCCCTCCAGGAATTCGCGATGGTGCGATCGCAACAATTCACGCAAATTCAAACAATCTCCGTGAATTCTGCGCCACCTTGCAATTTTGTCCAATCACCGCCACTTTTCCACAATTTTGGCCAGCCTCCCGTCAGTTCCACCAATCATAGCAGTCCCCAG
>JAPZDY010000006.1:20818663-20834595 GCA_029783645.1 Ctenochaetus hawaiiensis | reverse complement strand
TTACATCGCAATTTTTTAGAAAAGCTGCCGTGAATTCAGGCATTTTAGGCCGCAACAATCATGAAAAACGCCTGGAGGGACTGGTTATTATGGGAAAGGTATTGCTATATAATGCTATTATCATTTACTTTGTCGTCCTCACTGACATCAATAAAGAAATCTTGAAAGGATTTCTAAACGGCTCAAATTACATGCAGAAACTTCAGCACACAGACTGAACGCGTAGCCTCGAGTCCATCCTGACAGTTTATTTTCTTTTGTGGATAAACAGGATGTGAGTAAACTAATGAGTCCATGTTGGGTAGAAACAAGCTGTCTGAACCACAGGCGAGGATTTGGAAAAGAGCGCGGGGGTCACATACGGACGGCAAGCGAACAGCTGACGAGTCCTGAGCGACGAGCTTCAGTCCTGCACGTTACATTAAGGGATTAGTTGGTTTTTTTTGACCTGGTAAGTCTGCATGATGTTAAGTTCAGACACAATCTGAGCTGTTCTGCCTTCCACACACACAGGGACAACAATGACCTGCAGGCCCAACATGAACTTCAAACGAATGAAAGCAATTTTTGTTCACTCGCGCTCAAAATGCTAACGAAACCAGGGAAAAAAGACTGTGCTTATTATGCTCAGAGCTTGTTTAGGAACAATTCGAACCGCCTTTTTATAAAGTCCTGTAGCGGATCACTGGAAGATAAACAGAAATTAGCAACTTATGAAACATATTTTATTACTTCACTAGTAAAAGGAACACAAAGGTGCAGAATTTTCATATGTTTTATGGCATTTTTTGGAGGCAGAAACAGTTTTAAAACTCCTTCTTATATCTTAACTTCAACCTTCACATGTGAAAGAAGGACTATTGTTGTTCACATGTAAACAAATATAAACAGAAGTTGGATAAGTCATTTGCAAGCAGTCTAAATACTTTTCCATACTGAGGTTTGTCACTTTAAACTAAGAAATCCACCGACATGTGATGAGTTGACGTCGCCGGCGGTGCATTTAAGTAATAAGAAACAGTAAAGGAAACACTTCCTGTGTAGGAGCAACTTAAATAGCTCCAGCTCTGTTTTTTCTCCCCTCGCTCTCATGAAATTCCTCCGTCAACATGAACCATGACACACTTGTAGCTGCCTCCGATAAAAAAGGAGGCCTCACACACACACACACTGATGCTAATGAGAAACAAGCATGCTATCATCCAAACTAGGCTTGGCTTTTCTGTTGTGTTCCCTTCGAAGCTGGGAGTGGAGCTGTAATTTAGCAGACACTGTACAAACACGTGTGTGTGTGTGTGTGGGATGAAGCTGTCATGTGAGCTAAAACCGGCGAGAATAAACACTGCGGCTGCATTTTAAAGAAGAAGAAGAAGACAGCTGTGATTACTTTATGCAGACAGGGGTTGTAATTTTAATTCTGAGTGTTTTTTTTGAAGCAGGTCCACTTCTGGTTGGTCGTCAGGTTTTCAGGAGCTGTGAGGACAAAGTCAAGTGTCCATATTTCACCTTTTTATTTCAGATTCCTGATGAAGAATCAAGCTCGTTGAGACACCAACTGAATACTTTATGACTCTTCTAATGAAGGACCATGTCGGACAGTTCAAAAGAGAGGATCACTGATGTTTCCTTAATAAAAACACAGACTAGACATGCTAATAAAAGAGCCATGTGATGATGTACATGGTGCTAAATAGATAAGATCAGCTCTTTAAGGAAATATCTGACTCATTAGCATCTAAATGCTCAACAATGTTCACCAGCTAGTTGCTCACTTTGTCAGTCTTCTGTTTCTGCTGGTCTTGTAATGCACAGAGTGTTTATTAGACCTTTTTTTTTTTAACAAATCAGCTGTAAAACCAAAACAGGAAGCTGAGCGACGCTAAAGCTACATCCACACGACTGCATTTTAACTTTTAAAATGTGGAACCTTTCCTACTTTCATCCCTAAATCTGACCTTTTGGAAACACTGCTGACCCCGTATTAGTTTAAAAAAATCCCAGGCAGACCCCCACGTCCACTTCCTGTCTGGATCTTATCAGTCAAAATGTGACCTTCTCTGATTCGTCACACTGAGCTAACAGCTCCACATCGTCGTCGCCCAAAGCAAAGAATCTCTGGTTTTACTTTTCGCCAGCGCTGTTCTTCCTCTGTGGTAACCAGCTATCTGCTTCCTGTTGTCACCTTGACGCACATGCCCAGTGCACATAAACGGTCATGTGGTTTTTGTTTTTAGGTGCCCAAGTCCGAACAAAGGTTATTACTGACATAGTGATGAAGCGCTCGACTGAATGAAGATCATTTAAGTTTAAATCAGCTGTTTTAAATAAAAAACATGGTGGTGTGGATGAAACATGCAGCTCCATGGAGCTGAGGGACCCTGCAGAGTTTCAGTGTTGGTTTCTCACTAAGAGTTTCGCCTTTTACATTTCAGATTAATTCAGTTTTTGATATAAATAAAAAGATCAGTGCCCCTTTAAAAACCATAACACAAGAGAAAAACTCCATAAAAACACAAATTATCAAACAAAGAGCTGTCACGTTTAACACAAAGTCACTTTTCCAAAAAGTCTGGCTTTTATTTTCTATCTAAATGTACTTAGAGGGATCCGTTCAAACTGCTTAATGCTAACAGGAAACAAGTTGCAATGCACATCTGTGTAAAAACACAGTTAGCTTAAGCTACAGAAAACACTCTGCAGCCTCCATGTGAATGTAAGCTAATGCAGCTGTGCTTTACTGACTCATTAATGCAAATAAATGGTCTGGGCCACTTCCGGAGATGAGAAGGAATAACCGGGAGGAAAAAAAAACATAAATTCCTTTTATTTTCCACGGGGTCAGAAGAAGGAAGTTACTTACTGTCTTTTGGGACGACGGGGCTGGATGTTCCGCCCGCTGAGGTCCTTCCCACTGGGCTGGAATGTTTGGGCCCCCGGCCAGGGATTTTCAGTCCACTGGACTTGAGCATATTCATTCTACAGAAGCAGGGAGACGACCGGGACCTGAGAGCTCCTCCCTGGGTGATGAAGGCTTCTGGGTCAGGCACTAGATGTGGGAGTGGTGGCTGTCGCTCTCCATGTTTAGCTGGTGGAACAGAAACAGAGAGATGAGGCGACAATGTGGGAACAGTTTGCAAAAATAGCAGGTGAATCCACAGAGCGAGCGGTGATCTAAAAGATGTGTGCTTCAAGCGCATGCTCATGTGTCAGCTAACATCAAAACCCTCCATGAAAGGACGAGAACGTTAAAAAAGAAGCAACTGACAACTGTTTTTTTTCCCCACAGGAACATGAATATATGAGATGGCAGGTTGCATAAAATCTGTAGCTGTTTGTTCAGGCCGCAACAGAACAATGCGACTGCATTTTTTTCCAGAGGTTTTCAAACAGTTGTGCAATTTCTAATCTTAGCATGAACCACTGCGGTTTGTATCTTTTGCACACTTGCAAGCTGTGCAAGAATTCATGGTTCGTCAAAAAAATCAGATTGAAACACTCCAACTGGGACCCACGGAATACATCTGGAGGGTTATAAGAGATTTTTTGGACATATGAAACAATCAAAGGACAAAAAACACCATTGTCTGGTTGCTAAATTACTCCTCACTCACGTCAGGCCATAAACTTGGTCAAGAGGTGGAAGTACTGATGTAGAAGAAGAGATAAAGATGTCAGATTGACAGTATGAGGCTTCCATTTGTATTTCTGCTCCTCCTCCTTCTTTACTCTAACTATAGTGACAAAAATAGAAACTCATATTGGGATTTATTTGAAACACTTCCTGATTTCAGTCCCAAAAGCACCAACGTGCAGGAAGCTCCACCGGTGACATCAGAGCTCTTCTTCTTCTTTATTTCTGGCTACATATATCTTCACATTTGTGCTTCTGGCTGCTAATTACAGCAAAACTAGAGCTGGAAAGAAACATTAATGAGATGCAGGCTTTGCTCCAAAACTGTAACACCACTATTAGACTAATGCTGAAGTGCCCCTGAGCAAAGCGAGGAGCCTTCAGCTGGAGCATCACACCAAACACTGAGAAACTCCTGGAGACCAAAGCTGCCATGTTTAAAGTGAACTTATGTCCTTATTCTGGTTGCAGTTACCTGGAGATCAAACTAAACCCTGCATGTTATTACAAAAAGTCTATTATCACAGTCATTATCATCACATATATCACAGCTACTTTATTATTATCATTAATAACAGCACGCTGCTTCATACATCCTGTCATGGCTCATTCAACTTATCAATTTCAGCAGAGTAATAATATGACAGAGCCGATGTAGGCCGGTGCCCAAGTGGAGCATGGCCTACAAATCACGGCCCGGAGCCCATTAAGAAGATATAATGCTGTTATAGTCCACAATAAACACCGCACATCTGGTTTGGGCTCTGAAAACTCGGCAGTGTGTATTTAGAGAGAAAGCAGGCAGATTTGAGGCAAAGCTTGTAAATCAGTTTCCATATTTAGCCTCTGAGGATAATGAGGAAATAAGCATTTTCATTTTTTAGAGCAATCCATCCCATTAAACCTGCCGAGAAAGATGGTTTTTTGCTGTGATTGGAGTCAAAAATGAGGCCTGAGTTTCGCCTGCTTAAATGTCCGGAAAGAATGAGGCTTTTATTCACGCTGGTCGGGATTTATTTTGCAAAAAGACGCCGGGTTTTTTTTTTTTTTTAGTGATTAGAGTGTGAAAGCGATGGGATGATAATGCGCACCTCACCAAAATGTAACACAACGCCAGTTTGATCCATTGTTGTAGCGACTGCGGCAACGTGGTCCAGACTGCCCTTCACTTCACAGCCCGAGTCCCTCCCCAGGAAAAAAAAATGACACAGAAACCTCATCAAAATGAGAAAATACTCACCTTTCTACGTGAAACGAGTGCAGCCTAAGGGAGTCAGACAACCGGCCAACTTTCAGTGTTTTTTCCCCAGGAAAAGGGGGCTAAGTGGTTGCCACTCCCTGGGATGCAAATATGGATGCTGAGCAGAAACTGGAAGGGAGAGTCAGCGTGGATCAGAGGATGATGGCAACAACTGCACGGTGTCAGCAACGGAGCGGGGATGGCTTAGCAGTTAGCCTGCCGGTTCATTTTTCTTTTTTCCTCTTTTTTTTTGTGGCAGGATGAGAAGCTACCGGAGAGCGATGATAACCGACATGTAGCCCGTGTCGCCGCTTCGGTAGCCGAACACTGCCACACACACACGCGCACGTCCTGCGGTTTGCGAAGCGAAACGCAGCATCAGCAACAGTCAAACCCAACTTTTCTGCTCCGTGGCTCCCGTTAAAACACGCAGACGGTGTTAATGTGGACCTCCCGGTTGATTTTTCGGCCCTCTCGTCGCCTTGTCGGTGTTCCCACAGTCGGTGTGGATTTGTTGGGTTTAGCACAGCCTCCCTCTGACTCAACCCACCGGCTAGACTGAACAAAGGAGCAGGGAAGCAGAGCCTCCTGGGGGTATGATGAGAGTAAACTACAGTCTAGCCCGTCTGCGTGGCGTTCTCTGTTCAAAAGTATGGGAATTTCAAACCGGGCCTGAGCTTATCGGTCAAAAAACATGACTCATGATACATGACTCACTGCAGTTTTCTGTCACTGATGCTACTTTTTATTCGGCATCAATGAAATAGTCATAACAACATTTTTGAAATAACAGGGAACATTTATGATGCTGCCCTAAATGTTCTTTATCCCCCTTTGGACAAGGAATCCTAAACTGGAAAACATCTGGTGTACGAGTTTAAAAAGTCAAAAAATACACAAATACATTGTTGCGAAAGGTATTATACATAAGCCGAAATAATGAGTGGTTTCTGATATGTCTCTATAAAATCCAATTCACATGAAAGTACTGATGTATTTTCGCCAATAAGCATGGAAACTTAAAATACACAAAATTACTAACAAGGTTTGGTGTGGAGTTTCTGAGACCGCACACAGGCAGGCTGTAGTACCGACAGATTTAATACATCAAAAACATAACATGTTTCATTTACAGCTGAATTAAAGAGCCAATCCTGCAATTTATACTCAATGGCCAGAGTCAGCACGTGAACACATAAACGCGCGTGGGCGATTCATTCTCATATTTCTCACATACTGTGGGCGGGGCCTAGCCGGTTCACGTTCATATGGAGCTCTTCGGCTTTTCCAGCTGGTCTTATAAGCCGTCTGATTGGTCAGCGGACCCAGAAGTCGACACCGGGGGGCACAGGGATTGGTCAGCTCGTCAGCTCCGGGGGGAGGGCCCTCAGTTTGACAGGTGTGCCGCGAAACAGAGACCTGTGCTGCTGCTGTGCTGCTCCGAAGCAGCGGTGGCTTCTCAGCAGCAGCTGTTCCAGCTGTCAGGATCGTTGATGTAGCAGAGAAACACGACTTGTATTTTCATTTCACTGCCAGGTGGGAATGCTGCTCTGAGACAAGATGTTCTGACTCATGATGGCGTCTGATACTTAATGGTAACCCTTTCTGCAACAACTGTCATTTTGAAAAGTTTTCATCCACTTTCATCATCAAACTCTCAGCATTTTCTCTCCTTAATGATGTTTTTCAAGGTAGCAAATCCAGTCACAGCAGGTCAGGTGGACGTGAACTTCTTGCACAAATAAAATGTTGAAGCACTGCACAGCTACTTCACATATAACAGCCAACAGGCATTACTGAACAAACCAAAAAACCTCACCATGAATCAATATATTTTTATTCTAAAACAAAAAATGGTTCACAGTCCAACAGGCATTCTATTACAGACAGAGGCCATAAAACAAGTATCACCGAGTTATGGTTTAATTTGTATTGCGGGGTCCATATATGAAGCATTTAAACCAGCACTAGTCACATGATTAATGACACAGCCATGTAGCACATTTAGAGCAGTGAATATTTAACAGTGCAGTTTCTACTTTTGACCACTAGATGTCTCTAAAGTTCTGTAAATCAGTCGAATACAGTGTTATTTCTGAGCTGAGAAATGAATCAATTTACACTACAATCCTTCTGGAGAGTATTATATTTACACAAATGTTTCTTATAATGTCCACTTTAAGTCGTTAGTTTTTCTAATGTGACTTAAAGAAATCAAAATCTCTAATAATTTTAGATATTGACACATAACATTTAAATATTTAAATCTCACTGATCTTTGTCGCTAACTGGCATAGTTATTGAATACAGAACTGGTTTACAAAAAGGTTTTAACATTTCACTCTGTTAGCACCTGATTCAGAATACCATATGTATGAAATTGAAATTGAAATAATTATGAAAATCTCTATGGATAAAACAACATTAACATGAAAACTCTTGATGATTTATTAAATTAATGTAGTTAAACCTTAAGACATTTACCTGAAGAAAGTCCCTCAACCCACCACCCAGAGCTCTTCTTCTCTCTTTATTATCTGCTGTTTGATTCTTGACTGTCAGATAAACCAGCTCAGAAATCATCTTCTGGGATTATTGTCGCCATCTAGTGGTACAAGACACAAACTGCACCCTCTTCCTCAGAGCATCAGAGCTTTTCAAACTCTTTGAGATCTCTTTTGTTATTTTTGAACCAAAAATAACAAAAGAGATCTTATATATGTTCAAACTCTGTGGTTAGTCTTTTTTCAGTGAAAATATAAAGTCTCCCATAATGATTACCAAACAGATGTTTTATTTAAAATGAACCCCAGGCAAATACTAGATGAATGTTGTTCCAGGAGCTGCAAACCATACATGCATTTTGTAGTGGAATATTTAAATTACATAAGTATCAAAATCCATTTTTTATCATATTGAACATGACATATATAAATACTTCATGTCCGTACTAATTGCAGCTTCCAAAAAACAATAACATTCGCAAAAAATACTTCTACGTTGAGACTATAGATGTGCAACATATCGAGAAACAGGAGGACAGAAGGTAAAGAGGGGCTCTAGACTGATTTACCTGAGGAACAGGTACACTTACGGATAGAGAAGATGCAGGTATGAAAGCAATTATACAGTCTTTAAAAAATGTGATAATCAATTAAAATCACTTCTCAGATGCTATCCTTGTGTGTATAAACCTGAGATACAGATGTGGAGGGAGAATGAGGGTGGTGGGAGACAATTTGCAGGGGGGAAGGAGAAGGGAACTGGCTACATAAATTGTACATATCCCTGATTTGCAAAGCTTACAGTGTAAACCTTTTTTGTCTCTGCCATAAAGAAACGTTCTCAGAGACTCGTGCGGATACACTTGGCTGGTTTTCACAGAGTCCTGACCTCAGCCCCGTCCAATAGTTTTAGCATGAACTCACACACTGACTGTAAGTCTGGATTTATCACCCAACATCAGTGTGTGACCTCACTGGTGTTCATGTGGCTGAACGGGGGGGAAAATCCCGACAGCCAGGTTTAAACATCTTGCACTAAGCCTTCCCAGAAGAGTGGACGCTTTTACACCAGCGGATCAATGTCAGATCTTAAGGAAATGTTCAACACTGAGGTGATATGTTCAGATGTCCACATACTTTTGGCCATGTAGGTGCATGTTTGCTTGCATTTAAGCACTCAGAAAAAGTCACAGCATCACAAGTTTTTCTGATTTTTAATGTAATGATGTTATGATTAGCACTACACTCATTCATAGTAACTGACGCCAGCCAGTCACGACAGCATAACAAAGGGTCTCTGCTTGACCTGAGCTGCCTCATTAATATGCAGCATGTTCAGATAATGCCCCTCTGTGATTTATAATAATGGCTCAGTGTTTTCTGAGTGTGTGGACGTTGCCCTCTCAGTCCACTCACATAGGGGAAGTGACTGGATTACATGCTAATCCCATTATGATGTTGCTGCTACACGAGGCCCCTTTGCAGGGATTAAAAACTGAAGGCTCGAGCTTCAGGCTGCAAACTGTTGACTGTACCTTCTGACACTTAAACACACACTTAAGACACGTGAACAGTTTAGATGACTTTGCCACTGACTGACAAAGGAGAGCATGTCTCTAATTCTGTCATCCGGAGATGCACTGACGTGGTATGTATGATTTGTTTCTATGTTTCGATGTTTTTTGTTGCTTGCAGCATCACCGGTCCTCAGATGGACAAACCAGCAAGCAGCTGATGGATGATGAAGCGCAGGAGGCAGCCAAGTTTGGTGTCAGACTAAATGAGCAGTAAATTCACGGACTGTTGTGGCAGGGTAACAAATGTTTTTGTATGGAGGCTGGAATGTGCTATCAAAATGATTTTAGACAAGAACTGTGCTTAATTTTAATCAATAAGAGTAAGAAATGACTTAATTTAAAATAGTAATTGCAATTTCCTGAAATTAGATTGATAAAAACCTAAAAATACATTAAAAGTCATTAAATCTGTCCATTTGAATTCCGTATTTTGTCTAAAATGATAAAATAACTATTCTATAACGTTTGTGAGACAAAGTGGCAGTTTAATCTGGTTAACAGACTGGTTAAATACATTAACTTATTATGCTACTGTTACAATTAAATCCCTCTGACATTACTTTTAATGGACTTTACTTTCATTAGGCTAATCGTAGCCGCTCATTCCTCATGGGCTTATTTTTGGGAACGATTTCCTGTAAACAAACATTACTCAATGTGGCGGAGTGATTTTTCATTTTGTAAAACACCCAACAAGATATTTTAATCATTTCCTATTGAACTGAATGCTGGAAACGAATGTTTGCTTGATCTAAAACTCACAGAATTTTGTAAACATTTGACCAAAACCTGCCACATTTAATATCTGTTTTAAACAACATCAAAATTTAATTTTTTTATTCGTAAAATAAGGATTATTCCATTTTATTATTTAAAATTTCAAATACTAAATTGTTTAGTTTTAAACTGGCTGATGTTGCTGTCTTATGTTAAATAGACATATAAATTTAAAAACAGCACTGATTGTGTTAAAAATATCATTTTTTGATCTTTAGATGTTAAAAAAAACGCTTAGATGGCAGAAGTTGATAAATGTCAACAACTTGACCAACTTACATTCTTTTATTTGTAACAGAACGATGAGTGAATGAACAAATGAATATGAGCTGAATCCATAAACAAGTCATGAACCCACTGACTGTGTAAGAACAAAAGAATAAGAGAGAAAGAAGCGATATAAGAAGGAAGGAGGAAGGGAAAAATAAATAAAGATTAAAATAAGGACCAGATGAGCACATTGTTTAATCTGCTGCTCTTTTTTTAATCATCATGTGTCTCACAGAGGAAGATGTCTCTATTAAGAAACTTAGTGTAAAAGAAAAGAAAACATAGCAAAGGATTAAATTAAAGTGAGTCCAAAACAAAAAGCATTAAAAGCATTTACATCTCTTTCCCTTCCATATTTTTTCTTTCCCCAGGCTGCTTTGTTTCAGCGCTGATTTTAATGAAAAATTCAAAAAACACTCAAAAGCAATTTTTTTGGGATTTCTGCAGATTGAACAGAGACCCAATAACATGAAAGGATAACCGTTTTTAAGCTCCTCTCTTATTATAAAGTCATATGAAACTTGCTGAATAAAACATTTTTCACTCAACAAGACAGAAAACTAATATCCTGAAATATTCAGACTCTCACAGGGGTCTGCAGAGTGTTTTGTTTTTGAGGACAGAGCTGCTGCCAGTGTTGTAGCCTCTGTTTTGGAGAAACGACTAACGAGACAATGATTAACGGGCTGGCAGGGAGTGTGTGTGTGTGTGTGTGTCACTGTCAGAGGTGTCAGAGTTTCAGTGTGTTTGTACATGACATGAGGTGAAGGTCTGAATGAGGGACACAGATCACACACTGAGCATCTGATCCAGACAGCGACAGAGACGATATGCAGGGAAACAGACTGTAACAGTGTCCATCGTCCTGCATTACCGGTGATTTAAGTGGGCGGTCATTTGCAACAGGCAGTAAATCAAACTCAAAGGACTGTACTTCTTCTCTAAAAGCATTTGTTCTCTAAAAGTGTTTTTTGGCTCGCTTTGGTCCAATGCAGCCTGCAGAGAATAAGTGCCATTTAAAAAGTACAGCAGCAGCAGCAGCAGCAGATGAAGCTATGACTATGTCAAGGTCTGAGCGAGCAGTCAGAGTCTGATACAGCAAGTGAAAAAAAGACTTCTTTTTTTTTTCTACTGGAGAAGCAGGAGCAGGTTCAACAGAAATACAAGTGGTGAATACAAACTGTACATGCTGCAGGCACTTCACTGTGTCTTCATCCTCTACCTCCTCATCCTCTGCTCCAGCTGCAACTTCAGCTCCTGCAGCAAACGAACATAATCAAATCCTCAACTAGTCCAGCGTCCGGCTCTTCCTTAACCTGCGGCACTCTCAGGTAACGCATGAAAATAGGTTGTGTGTGTTTGTGTGCGTTTGTGTGCGATACATATTACTGTAGCCTACAAGCAGAGCCTCAAACGAGATTAATAATTAGTTGCACTGAGAATTTATTGCAAAACATATGGGGATCTGCACCAAACAGAAGGAAAAATTGTCATAAACATATGATAGTATATGTGTTATTGACTAAAATGCAACATTCGTCAACTTTCACTGTGCTGGTTCTAATGGCAGTTTTAGTAATCAACTGTTTAAGTCATTTTTCCTGCAGAAGCCTGTTAAAGACAATTTTCTACCATTCCCTTCATAAGTAATATTAGTATTTGTCGGAGTAGTTCTATCTTAATATTTACTTGGACTAGATGGGTGGACTTTGCCACAAAGAACAACATAATTTCACAGATAAAGATAATTCAGCTTCAACGTCACGTCAGCAAACAAATATATGAGAAGCCAAGATGTACAAATCTCTCATATTAACTTCTTAGTTGTTTATTTTCAACAAAATCTTCTAAAAAAAACAAAAATATAGATAAAATTTTAAAAAAAGATAAACAAATAGAGTTAGTTGAATAAAATGTCATAGCAACACTTTGACAGTTGTTTAGCTTCTAAAAAAGGGACTAAGATCGACATCGTATTGTTTGTAAGTAATTTCGCTTGTTAAAAAACACCCCAGTTTTCAATAAAATGTGCCATACATACTTTGATTGATAAATGATTGATTTGCTGGCTAACTGGCTTTTATTAAACCAAAACACACATTTAGCATGCTTGATAGTTAGCGAGCTAACAAAGCCACCAGTTGTTTGGTCATGTTAGCATTAAAGTTAACGTTTTAATGTGACACAAGTGCTTTAGCAGTAGCCGTTTCACTGAATTAGCCTGTTTAGCAGTCAGTGAGCTAACAGAGCCAAAAACTAGTTTCTTCACGTTATCATTAAGTGAACATTTGAGTGCACTACTTGCTATAATAGTCGCAAGTACTCACTGAATTATCCTGCTTGATGGCTGCTGAGCTAAAAAACTCAAAAACTGGTTTTTTTGGGTTAGCCTTGAATTAGCATTTTGAGGTGTATTCTAATACGAGCAGCTGTTTCACTAAATTAGCCAACTTGATAGTTAGCAAGCTAACGGAAAACAGGTATTTGTTAAAATTAGCTTTGGTTCTGGCACTTTTCTGACCTATATTGAGAAATAAAGGTCAAATATATATAAGAAATGTAAATTTTTCACACTATTTACAGAATATATCTAAATAAGAGAATCAACACAGGCAATAATGCTCTTTTCTGGCATGGTTGTTAACCAGTCAGTATTACTCATAGTCACAATGCCATAGACGAACCAGTCAAGAAAACCAGTCATGACGCCTGAAAAGCTTTTATTGGAGTCATTTTAGTATTTTTCTGTTGACTCATCGGACAAATCAAACATGGAGTGATTGATTGCACATTTTTATGACACCCACACACAGATCGACACAATATGTTGGTTGAGTTGTTCTTGTGATGGTTAAAATTGCTGTGGATAAATGAGATGTTTAACAGCTGAATGCAAATTGTAAGAAACTGTTACAGAAACCCAAATATGACATGAATGTGACATAAATTCCGGAGACAAGAGACAAGTAATGTACTTTTTGTAGGCTTAATGGGAGCTGATCCTGCTGGGTCTGTTTGTTCATCTCCTCTTTGCGTGTCCTCCATTGCAGTTGTTGCCATGGCATCAGCGGCTCTGGAGCTGATGGGCTTCTTTATGGGCCTGCTGGGGATGCTGGGCACCCTGGTCGCCACCGTGTTGCCGTACTGGCAGATTTCTGCCCACATCGGCTCCAACATCGTCACGGCTGTCGCCAACATGAGGGGCCTGTGGATGGAGTGCGTCTACCAGAGCACGGGGGCCTTCCAGTGCGAGACTTACAACTCCATGCTGGCCCTGCCCTCTGACATGCAGGCCTCCCGAGCCCTCATGGTCATCTCCATCGTGCTGTCCATCATCGCCATCGCCCTGGCGGTCCTGGGGATGCAGTGCACTGTCTGCTTGGACGGCACCGGTGCAGGGAAGAGCCGTGTGGCGGGCACCGGTGGGGGGTTGTTCCTCGCTGCAGGCTTCCTGTCACTCATACCGGTGGCATGGACCACACATGAGGTGGTCCAGACCTTCTACAGACCCAACTTACCCGCCAGCATGAAGTTCGAGCTGGGGGAGTGTCTGTATGTGGGTCTGGCCTCTGCCCTTGTCTCCATGCTGGGGGGTGGACTGCTGTGCATTTCATGCTGTGATGAGCAGGACGGCGGGCGAGGAAGACGACACGGCGGAGGGTATCCGTATCCTGTGGGGGGCGGTATGACAGGGACAGGCGTACGGACAACCTCCCAGACCTACCGCAACCCCACCCTGCAGGTGGGAGGCATGAACACGGCCAGCAGGGGGCAGACGCTGGTCCGCAGCACCAGCGGCAGCTCCCAGTTGAGCGCACAAGGTGTCCAAGGAGCGAAGAAGCCCACGGCGGCAGGATATGACATCACAGGATACGTCTGAGGGTACTGTCACTCCATCACACCTTCTGATGTCTCTGACATTTGATTAAATATATTTATGTAGTAAATTTAATCAATGTTTTCACTGTTTGTTTGACGCAGAAACAAGAAAAACAACATACACGACATACAGAGGAGACATAAGTTTGAAAAGTTGAAAAAAATTTGTTTTAAAAAAAAAGTGATTGTGAAAATCCAGAACTTTTTTAAAATGTTGCATAATCAATGCAGACATTCACTTTTTTTTAAGAAAATAAAGTTAAGTTAAATTTCATGGCAGCATTTGTAAAATTCAGTATAATGTAATTGTTCTCTTGCAGTGCCGATCTGTTTTCTGTTTATTTTTGGTGGCTCTTCATTATTTGAACAGTCCGGTGTTGAAACTCAAATATTTCCTTCATCTGTGGAGAGTTTCCCTCATTTCCAGCATTAAACCTGAGCCTGAACACATCTGATCACCTGAAACTCAGACATTTCTCCTGAAAAATGACTGTCTATTCACTGTCAGGTAGTTGAAACATCACTGGACTTCCCACATCGTTTAACCAAATTAAATCAAAAAGTATTTTTTATTCTTTTATTCAGAAACAAAGATTTCACATAAAGTAATTTTGTGCCTTATTATCTTCATTATAGTGTGAACAGTTCATGTGTATTTGGTTTGACATCCAGAGGAAACTGTTTGCTGGATGTTGGCAGGATTTTACTGAACTCTCGGCTGTGTATGTATATATTTATACATATTCTCAGTGGTGTTAAGATCATTTTACTTCACTTTTTTATATCAGTCTGAGGATCTGTACACATGCATTTTCAATTTTATTTTTTATTTGGAAATAAATGCAAACCTTTCTTATCATCATTTATTCAATTTTTGCCTCCTAAAATTATTTTTATATGGCACACATCACATCACATCACATCAGTGTGTTTATATATAAAAATATAAGTGAGCTACATAATTAAGAATGGATCAGAGGATCAAGTTGTCTCACAATCTTTGAGCCACATGCAGGTTTTGAATTTTTACAGCATTTACACCAAAAACTGCCTGATTTCTTAAAGACTTATTGATGGCAACTGCTGTCCCAAAATACAGAGAGACAACATTTAGATCTGTAATGTAAAAAAAAACAGCACATAAAGGCTTTTTTAAAGAAGGGCTGTTATTTAAAAAGCTGCTGAGGCGAGTTTCTGCTGTTTTTTTCAGTGTAAAATGGGAAAAAGATCGCGGCCTTGAACTGAAGGCAAACAGAAGATCAACACAAACAAACCAAAGCAAACAAAGTTGAACCACTTTGGTTCGATCGATACGCAGTTTCAGTTTGACTTACAATAAAACGCACACGCTCACTGGGTCGGTTTACAGCAACAGGAAATGTGATTAAACTTTTTGGATTAGTGGATTTTGAAAGGTTGCTCTTCAAACACAGATTTGCATCAGCTAAAATTGAATCTTGTTCTTCTTTTAGTTCTTTTTTTAAACAGGTTTCACCTCATTAGTGTTTCAGGTTTGAGCAAACTTTACCAGGTCTGAGAGAACTTGAGAAGAGTTTCAAGTCCAGGTTCTGAGCGTGTTTAATATATTTTACTACTTTAAGTCATTGGTCATCTGTGTGGTTTTTATGTGAATTATCGTTATAGAGAAAAGTTCAGGCCTGTTGTAGGAAACAGGTGAAGGTGCAGTTTTTGGATCAGTGAAGACCTTTTGTCCTGTTTGGAAACTCAAACATTCAGTCCCTGGTAGTGGATCAGTAAAGAGACTGAAACCCGGTCAGGATTTAAACCAGTTCAACCAACACACATTTGACCAAAAGAACACCAGAGAAAAGTGGGCTAAGCACGCACACACACACACACACACACACACACACACACACACACACACACACTTTTAGACTGTAGGAAAGACAAACACCTTCCCAAAACTTATATAATCCTGAGAACATTTTGTCCTTGGATCTGAGAGATCTGAGACAAAATGAGGTCAACAAACACAAATGAATATACGATTTTAATTCTGCATTGAACCACCAGGTTAAACACCAATTTTA
>JAPZDY010000006.1:20807478-20817905 GCA_029783645.1 Ctenochaetus hawaiiensis | reverse complement strand
ATCTCAGGTTAAACACCAATTTTAAGAATGTTACCTGCAGATGAGTCAGTCAGGAGTTCTCTCTGATATCTTAGATTTGAGCAAAACTTAAAAAAGTTAATCTTTTGCCATCATCTTCTCAATGCAACAGAAAAAGTAGATACAAACTTAAAACTCTCTCGACATTAAAAATGCACCGTTCAGTGCTGCAGGACATCATCAGTTATCGTCTTTGGGGACAGAAATAAAACATTCCTGGGATTTGATGTGGTTAATGTCTTTGTAAACTCACTTTATTTCCCATAAGGAAGTTGTTTTTAGTCTCAGCCCGTAGTGACTGAATGGCTCCATCTAGTGTCCAAAAGAAGAATAACAATGTAAATCTATTTACAACACTAAAGTCATTCCTCTGGTTTCTGTGTAATAAACATAATGATGTTTTGTCAGGTTATTGTTATTGCATTTCCAGATGCCTGATGACAAACCTTTTGATAAAAAAACAGGCATTTATAAACATTAAACAGGCAAAGATGTCAACATTTTAACCAGGAAAAAATAAATATACAATGACATCCATCTCAGCCTGTTATTTACAACTCTGAAGGATCCATGTGGTCAGCTGTAAACATTTCTTTGTTTTTTACTTCTTCTCCTCCTTTTGTTTTTCCTCTTCCTGTCGTTCACGTCCAAACTCGATGACCAAAGGTTTCCCGAGCAGCTGGTATCCATGGACCAGCTGCAAGGCTTTCTGGGCCGTTTCAGCATCTGTCAAAGGAAAACAAACACACCTGATGAAAGGTCGACTCCATCATGGAAATCGGACGGTTCACTGCAGCCGTTGGTCACTTTGCTGCAGAGTAACATGGACTGACATCTAATCTGTTACAGAACGTCGCGATCATCGGCCGCCTGCTTTCAGACGCTGCATCACTCTGACCTCTAACACGTGACACACAGTTTCTCACCTTGCAGAGTGATGAAGGCCTGACCCTTCATCCTTCCTGTCAGCAGGCGGTAAAGGACCGGCGGCCTGTTCTCCTGCTCGAACCTGGAGAACAGCGCCACCAGCTGGGCAACGGATGCTTGTGCACTCAGGTTCTTTACACACAGCACCTGCAGTGAGAACCACAAACACATGATATATGGTACATACAGGGCTTAACAAATTTATTAGACCACCTCCCAAAGTAAGGTTTATGCCACAGCTGCCCTAAATTAACAGCATTGGTAATTACCAAAATCATTTTTTATGTTTCTATAATGGTTAATACACCAATATGTAGAAGATCTTTAACCGAAATGATATTTTTAATGCTAAAATATTATTATTTTTGTTATCCATGAATTTTCAAATTTACTGATTTACAAAAAAACTGGAAAAAATAATAAAGCACGTCATTATTTCTTGATTAATACGTCAAATTATAGTAATTTACTTGCATTCCTGAACAGAAAAATTAGTTTTAGTGGTTGAATGTTATGCTTGATCAATTTCTGACTTTTTCTGACGATTAATTTCCAGTGAGCCGGCTCAAATTTGGGTATAAAAAGGTGAATTCAGTTTGAAATTCCTCATTCCTGTTCAAAATGGTAAAACGTCGAGAGCTCACTGAAAATGAAAGAGTCCGCATTAAAGCACTTCATAATGCTGGATGGTCTCTGAGACAAATGGGGTCAGGTGGTCTAATAAATTTGTTAAGCACTGTATATGATAAATACTGTAAATCTAAAGTTACCAGGGGTTGGCGCAGATGTGCAACAGGAAAATATAATAACAGTATTCAACCATCAGTATTATTTTTTAAACAAACAAGTTTAGTTTATAACTAAGTGGTTCATAACCTGCAGATCCATCAAAGGAAATTTGATATTAAAAAAGACAGTAAATTGGCAGAATATTCACTTGATTGAAATCCAACTGCTGAAGTCAGCTGATACAATTCACAATATGAAGACTGTGGATTTTTTTTCCCCCTCATCACTGTCACTGGAAGCACTTTGGGAAGGGATCCTTTAACAGGTGGTAAAACCAAAAGGATTACAGCAAGAAAAACCTGTTTTTGGATGCTACAGTTTACAGAACTGTTGATGTGGGTGTGTTGCAAACACACAGCTCCTGTGTCTCACATCGTCTCCAGTGTCATTTCCATGGGAAAAGTCAGTATGTTAATTGTTTAATGAGCAATAAAAGTCAGGTTTAGTGCTACAGTTTATGACTAAGTACTGCGTATTGTTCTATATAAAACTGCAGGTAACATTTAAACTTGAAGTGCTTGCCCTGCTGTTCAATAAAAACAGCACACTGAGATGGATGTCTGCACTCTCAGGTACTTTAATGTCTCATGGAGCAGCCATATTTGGGAGGATATTACAATTAAAAATGAGCTGAGAGCCTTTTAAAACAAGTTTTCACAGAATCTCAGAGAAAAACTGATGATCTGTTTCAATCCTTTTTTGATTGCTTTTGAAGACTTTGACTAGGAACTGATATTTTTCCAGCCATAAATTTGCTAACCTAAAACAAAAGTGAGATGAGTTAACCATCATGATGATCAGGCTCACACAGCAACACACACGTTGCATCTGTCCATGTGTCTGCTGATACCTTGGAGGGTTTTCCTGGCTGATAGTTTCTGAACCTCGGGATGCTGCGGATCCCTTCCTCAGATTCTCGGTTCTTCAGGATTTCCTCATCTGAGATGGTCTCAATCTGGCCCCTGACAGTCAGCGGCCCTCCTGACTTTGCTGTCACTCCTCCACACAGACTGCCGATTGGCTGGTTTATACATATCTGTGTCCGAGCAGCCGGTGGCGGTTTCACCGGTGTGTCCTGAGCCGGCTGCTGCTCTGAGGTGTCTGAACTTGACTCTGACTGTACTGACAAACTACTTCTGTCTCCCTCCAGTCCAAAGTGATGGTCAGAAGATTCTTCTGATTGGTTGCTGTCTCTTTGAGAGTCCTGTGATTGGTCAGCTACATTTATGTGAGTTGGCACATGTGATGCTCCACTTGTTTCTTTTTGAGAGTCCGGCATCGAAGCTTGTCTCTCCTTTTTTAGAAAGTCTCTGTAGAGAGAGTCCATCGGATCAGAGGACGACTCCCCCTGCTGGCCCTCCTGGTTATCTTC
The DNA here is from genome assembly GCA_029783645.1 of Ctenochaetus hawaiiensis. Classification (NCBI taxonomy): domain Eukaryota; kingdom Metazoa; phylum Chordata; class Actinopteri; order Acanthuriformes; family Acanthuridae; genus Ctenochaetus; species Ctenochaetus hawaiiensis. The sequence goes on along the minus strand of JAPZDY010000006.1, from coordinate 20,814,799 downwards.
ATCTGTGAAGGAAAAGACAGCAACACATCGTTGGTAAGATACAACATGACTGTTTATGATCCTTCTGTTTACAGTGTTTCTGTTGTCGCTGTCCGTACCTCTGTGGTAAAGTGCAGTGAGAAAACCCAGGCGATCATTTCCCTGGAAAAGTGCTCGCTCGATCTCCATCTCTCGACGTGACAGCGGCCGACTGCTGGCGAATCTCTGAGGACGGGACAGGAGCTCGGCCCTGGCTTCTATCTTGTCTCTGATCACCTGTAAGCGCTGCTGCTTCGCACCTGGAGCTGCACACACACCGTGAGGCTGTGTGTGCACAAAGCCAGAGGGGAGACTTTAGTTTGTTTCAGGTTTATATAAATTATATTTGTGTTTGTTTCCTCAGAAATGAAAAAGTTAGATTTCCATATGGAAGTTTCAATCATTTCTTGTTTGAATATTGGGGCAGGAATATGTCACATTTCCTAAAATGAAGGGTAATTTTGATAAATTATATTTGCTTGTCTGTGATGTGCATTTCACCAGCTGTGACTGGAATAAAATACTTTACATAGAGATCATAAGGATCTAAATGAGTGGTTCTTGAACTGCGGGGCGAGATTCACTGGTGGGGCATGGAGCCACTGTGAGTGGGGCGTGGATGCCAAGAAAAGAGTATGGAATAAAAGTAAGTTTCTATAAATATGACTTGTGTCGGAAAAATTCACAAACAAGAGTGTGCTGATGATAACATGCTGAGGTTTACTTTGCCGTTTCTTCTATATCAGAGTGGGGGGTGTAAACTCTTTGGCTTCGGAATGAATGCAATGAAGCAGTAGAAATAGTAGTATAAAAAGTAGTGGAAGAAATAATCAGTACTTAAACACACATTTTATAGACTTTCCAATGCAACCTGAATGTGTCTGCATCAAGAAAACATGAGGTAAACATCCAAACTCTCCACATGCAGAACGAAAAACCAGCCCAGCTGGTCCTGTGTTGAGCTGACACTCTGTCTCCAGCAGGTTTTACCTTCTCCACAGCCTCCGGTGCATCTCTGCTCTGCCACAGCTGGATCTCAGCGTCGGTTAGGCCCAGTTCCCTCAAGCTGGCCAGCTCCTTCTCTCCATCCTGCAGGGCCTGGAACTGGGAGAGGCTTCTCACTCCAGCTGCTTGTTCCCCAAATGGCCGATAGAGCGCCGCCGGGGCGAAGCACTGCCTCTTGGCAACACATCTGTAGAGCAGAACTTGTCTTCAAAATGACATCTAAGACTGTTTGTGTACACAGTGTCATTCAGGATTCAGTCAGAGCTGAACTAAAGGCAGCTGCTGAGTCACATGGCCTGAATGTTTTTTTCTGTTGTTTTCAAGAATTTATTGATAAGAAAGATGACTGAGTAACAAAATGTAACCCCTGCTGCTTGTGTATCAAACATTCTTGAAGCTGCTCTGTGGGACGCTGTGAAGGCAACAAAAACAGAGGATTTGGGAATAAAAATGCAGACACTGCTTTCTTTCCCCTCAGCTTCAAATGAACACACAGGAAGGTTTTATTAACAGACCTTATTGTTTTTAAGTTTCAAGTAAACTTGTCGAGGGAGAGCTTAACCATGATTTGAATAAAGCTTTGGGCAAATATTTATGGAAGCAACAGATGTTGAACTCTGTGTTTATGAATCTAACTGATCTTCAAACAGATTTGTGTCTTCAATATGAGGAATTACAATAGTTCAATAGATGTAAGCTGTCACTCTGCTAACCTGCACTACAGAGCAGTAATAAGTTGAAGATTTCTGCAGTACAGAGTGGCTATAACTAACCTGAAAAAAATTACATTTCAAATTTAAAGATTTTAGATACTGACTCCTTAACTAAGATGAATAAAAAAACAAATTATTTTATTTAATCAGTATTATTTTTGCTGATGTATTGTGATACTGGTGCCATTCTTCTTGTAAAATTAGTCAAGAGATTCTATGGTTGTACATTTTTACAGTTGGTCCAAACCCACGTGGGTGTCTGCCTATCATTTAAAGAAAAATCTATCATCAAAGTTGAGCCAAAGTGTGTTGGACTGTAAGTTCACATGAAAAAAAAAAAAAAGTTTTTGTGGAGGTTTGGATTTTACTTTCTCCTGAACTTTCTTCTGGAGATTCAAACAGACAGTTTCTGACCTGTCGATGTCCACGTCGGTGTGCAGCTGCTGCAGCAGGAGGCTGTGAAGCTGTCGCTGCCCCTCCGTCTCCTGCTCCTCCAGCAGTGGGCCGTCCTCACAGGGTCGCCGACTCACTCTGACCAACACAACAGACACATCAGGTCTGACACTCAGTGGATGCCTCTATAGCAGTAGGAAAAGACAAATCTGCCATTTGCACCTTTAAAGGTGGCAAACAGTACCCCAAACTGAACTGTTATTGTGTCTTAACTCACAGAAATATAACACATGAGAAAAAAATGTACTTGTACCTGAAATAGATTTGTAAAATAGCGTCTGACTGATTTTCCCTTGCACATCATTTAATTCACAGTTTATGTGACAATATATAACATGACAGGACTGAAATAGTGATAGTCAAAGATTTTTCTACATGTTTTACACAATAAATTTGAGGGAGTCTTTAAATTCATTGGGTGTCTTCGGCGATCACAGTCATTGTGTCAGTCACATCGGTCAGCAAGATTATTAGTTCTAGAAACATTGAAATTACAGGATTTTTGCATCAATGTGACTGAGTACTTGAAATCGAATATATTTGAGTGTGTTAGCAGCATGATGTAAATTCCCACATTGTCCACTGAGTAGCCAGATAATCGACTCAATCACAATATACAGTATATCAACATATAAAAACCACTTTATCCGTAATGGAAGATGCTTCTGAGAAAGTGGAGGGAAGTCAAACCTTATTCTAGATTTTCTAACGTCTGTGTTTTGTCTCAGTTTACCATCTTCATCTAACGACAACTTCTTGTTAACATTACATGGGTTAAATTCAGATCTTATCGGCCTTCAGGACCATCGTGAAAAAAGGAAAAGTTTGCATTCAGAGAGGAGCCAGACTGTTTATGAAGAGCTATGCATGCTAATATTTACAGTGTCTATACTGAACCCTTTACATAGCTTAACATAAACTGCATAGTAATAAAACATACCATGGAAAGGTACAAAAGCTTTTTTTAAAAAAGGGGAAATGTCAAACTGAACGTATAATTGAGCTCAATTCAATATAACAGAGTATAAAACAACGCTAGCTTGGTGGGCTGTAACGTTAGCTATCTCCATGACAACAGCGGTGCCTTAAATAGATCCGATGATCGACACAAAACTGGATTTTTCTGGTGACACTGGTCTAAAACCAGGTCTAAAGTCAAAAACATTTGAATAAGATGTCACATTTCTTATTAATTTTCTAGTATGTGACACTGAGAACTGAAAGTTTTATTTACCTTCGCATGCTTCCGCTTTGTAATTGCAGTTCCGGCGTGAGGGATCTTGGGAAATGTAGTAAAATCCCTAAGTATATAATTGTGGATCATAAGGAATGTTTCATGGTTGAACCTGATAAAAATATTGCCACAGCTAAGATTTGTTACATTCTGTAATGAAAACAGAGTCATATGTATTCAATTTAATGCAGGAATTATAATAATAGAAAAATATAAATAGATTGTGTGTGCGTGTTAATATTTAGTTGTTTGGATGTATGTTGTTTTCTCTATGGAAATCAACATTGAAGTGAACCTACTGCATGCATATTTTCTTTTCTGAAATATTTTGCAAATATAAGAGCACCCAACCCCCCCCTTTTTAAACCACAACCTATATTAGAAATTGTATATGCATACACTCATCTGCCATCAGACATAGCTGCCTTCCCTTCATCTGTCGGAGCTATTTTATCAAACGTAATGCTGCAAAGCTTTACTGAGTATACTGTAAACCCCTCCCGCCCTCCCCGCACAGCTGAAGTGTCCTCAATTAGCCTGCTGGCTGACGTCAGTAAGGTGACATGGGTGCTTCTCTTCACCATCTCTGAGAAACAGGCAGCTGCAGCATTACATTAATAGATGGGGATATATGTATGCGAGCACAGCCGCGCTGTTTGCATGCAATCAACATCCAAATGCATCCGCGCGGCTCTGCTGCGCCTCCTCCCGCCCCGCACGCCTGCCTGCCTGCCTGCCTGCCTGCCTGCAAGCCGGTGTCGGGTCGCCGGCAGCTCGGCTCCTCTGCAGGGCTGCGCAGCTCCTGACTGACAGAGAGATGAGGGGTGGGGACGCAGGGTGGGGTCACAAGCAGGGAGAGGCGGAGGAGGAAAAGGCAGAGAGAGAGAGCCCAGCCCTTGAATACACGGCAACAACACGCCGTTAGAGAGAGGGAGAGACACAGAGAGACTGGCCGTTTTTTTGGGGGGAGCAAAGGGAGCCTTCGACGCTGCGGATATGAACTGAAAAGAAACACTGGAAGAGCCAGGGATCGTGTTCCTATATCCCCTAAAAATTTAGTGTAAAGGTGGAAAACTAGCCCCCCCCAAAAAACCCTCCTCTCTCCCTTAACAGTTCTTATTGAGAGAGCTACACCCAAAGCCCCGAACGACCCCCCTCCTGCTCCTGCTGCTCCACCCCTCCGCCGCTGCACCGCTCCGGCAACCGAGATGCACACGGAGACCCGTAACAAGAAAGTAAGTGCACGTTATTGACTTTGGCCTGGTCAAAGAAAAGAGAAAAAACCTGTGTGTGTGTGGATGGTCTGCCTTTGCAGAAGCACAGTTGGCATTGTCATGAATGTCACTGACTGTAAATGTGTGTGTCAGTCAATTTGCAAGTGTCTCCTCACAGGCGGGCGGTTTATTTTGCAATTAGTGAGAGACTTTTGCAACAACGACCTCATCGCATTGCAAGAACATCATGCTGAGCGCGCTGTCATTTCCACGGTTTGCACGGAAGAAACCCTGCCTGTCTGCCTGTCTGTCTGTCTTGTCTTCGCTTCTCCGTCCCTGGCTCTTTCTCTCCTTCTGTGCGAGGGTTAGTTGAGGTTCAATTTTAAATGCTCTGTGATCTCAGAGAGGCAGGAAGGAAACGGAAGAGCAGAAACTGCAGCTTGTAGGACACCATCTTAGCTTTTAAAGGGCCAGCAGCCTCCTGCCAAACACAAACACACGGCGATGGGAAGCGGCCAGGTGCGCCGCCTCCAGCTCCGCTCCGCACGGGCCCCGCCGCCGACTTGCGCCTTTAATTGAGTCGCGGGTTCCTCAGTGTGTGTGTGTGTGTGTGTCAGTTTAGGCTGCCAGTGTGCTCAAAAGTAAATGAAATCTGGCTGGTGATCGGAGGCCAAAGCTGAGAGCAAACATCATCGTCCTTTCTGGATCTTCAGGTTGTTTGTTTGATGGTTTTCAGGTGATGGACTCGCCAGTTTGGTGCGCAAGTTCTGAGTTCCTCCATAAAGACGTGAACTTTGACCTGCAAATTTGCATTGTCAACCAGTGGTGACAATTGTGCGTCTTGTGTTTGAACATGTATTGTTTGTTTGATGGATTTTAGTGGTGTGCAGTGCTACACCCTGCAGTGTCTCACACACTCTGTTTGCTTTCTCATTTCTAATTTTAACTTTGTCCAATAGTTTGTACTTACCTGCATTGGAGTATTGATGACATCATATTCCCGTTCACACAGAGTGCTTTGGCCATTTTTTGAGCTGTGGACAAATTTGACCTTATTCTAAGTCTATTATTTTATTGTAGATTAGACTTCAAATATGAAATATTAGGGAATAATTAAAAAAAAAATTGCCACATTTTCCTGGAGCCTGAGGAGAAATCTTCCAATTACTTGACTTGCCCAACCAACATAATAAAAACAGTAAAAAGTGTCAAAGCTGTTTAAGAAACTGACCTGAGAAACTTAAGAATATTTGCCATGTATATTTTATTTTAATGGATTTTTGATTGATATCGTGATAAATTGGGAGTTTTTTCAGCCTTTTATTCCAGCTAGGTCACCTTAAAAGTTTGCACGCTGCCTCCAGTCATAAGACGATGATGCAGACGATGGTGTGTTATGAAGATAAAAAGGAGAAGGTGAAAACAGTGCCTGGCATTTGTCTTACTTGTCTTTTTAGCAACTTTTTGACATATTTCATCTTTTTTTGAGTCATTAAATGAACACATTTAGAGTTGAATGCTAACAGTTTTTTTGTAGGATGGTCAGAAGACTGTAAAATGAAAATAATAGCTAATATTTCTGTATTATATTGTACATCGGACTAAGATAAAGTGGCCCAGAGATGAAAAATAAAGCTAACATCAAATGCAAAAAAACTGCAATTCCCTAAATGGCCACTTGAGGCTGACCTTAAATTTGAGTCAGTTTGTTCAGAGCCTCCTGTTTACTTTTTAGCAGAAATTTACATGCTTTCAGCTTTGCACAAAATGGTTTTATAATGCTAATTTCACTGTTTATGAAAATAGTCCAGAATGTGAATTTTTACGTTTTATTTTTATTCACATAAAGGCTTAAAGTTAGTGCATATCTAAGGGTGTGGCTCCAGCTGTCTGTTGGGAATCACACAGCCATTGGCAGCAATGCGTATCCTCTCTAGCTCCTCCCTCTTTTCCAAATATGGTCACTTCTGGCTTAAAAAAACAAGGTGAACACTTTAACGCCAAAAACGAGGCCTTAAAAGAGCGACTCTACAGACCAATGAGAAACGCCACAGTGGCTCACAGCGGCGAAAGTGAAGGCCAGTCATAAAAACAGTCTCTCAAAAAGCAACACGAATATGGAAGTGAATGCACTTGGTGGTTTGAAACCAAAAAAAGAGCCAGTGTTTCACTTTTAATAAGCAAACGAGCAAAGACAACTGACAATAACTGACAAAAACGATGTTTCATTGATTAAAAACATGAGCAAGCAAGTTATCTTTATGTCCCAATAACCATGTTAACAGCTGGTGTTAAACTTGGATGGTTTTCTTTCCTAAAAAAAATACTTTTAAGATGAACTTTTTCAGGTATTAAAACAAAAAATGCTAGTCTTCATAAAATTATATTTCCTCCTATTCTGACCTTTTCACCTCGCTCTGCTTTGAGCTTCAGCAGAGCAGCTTGGCCTCCAGGTAAAGGTGTATAGCGAGTTAGCTGAACCCTGTTTGAGTGTCTCTTTTGTAAAATCTGCATCGAGGGTCAAAGTACTTTGGGCTCCGGGGCAAACATGTGACTGCTCCGCTTAGTGAAGGGCTTTTAACTGAGAGGGGTAACAAGCAGATCCGTCTGTAGCCTTGTGACTGAAGACGACCACTTTTACCACGACACACACACACACACATGCACACACACACACACATAAC
>JAPZDY010000006.1:20748167-20760836 GCA_029783645.1 Ctenochaetus hawaiiensis | reverse complement strand
ACGTTCAGGTGTTTTGATGTCGAACGGATCAAAATATGTATCACACTTCGTTAATTCCCCTTCAGAGGAAACGCTTCCACGTCTCGTTACCAAAGATAATCCAGAGTGTGCTTTGATTAAAATCCAACTTTGCTCCTTAAACCCGAATGAAAGTGTGATGTTTTACAGCTTAATCACTCTGAGTGGAGTTTTGTTCTCCTACACATCCTCCTTTAAAGCTCATCACTTTGTCCTCATATCACTAAGTTTCTTTTTTTTCTTCTTCTATTTCTTCTGTATCTCAAATCACAGAGCCTCGAGGAGTCCAGAGAGGTTTTTCTTTTCTTCTTCTTCTTCTTTTTTTTTCTAGCGGCGTTCAGCCTTTCAGCCTCTTCTTTTGAGGATTTTTTTTTTGTGAAGAGTTGTGGGTTTAATCTGGGCGACCGTGGAAAAAGAGGAAAAAGAGAAGAGGAGAGGAAAAGAATGAAGAAATCTGTGTGTGTGTGAGTGTGTGTGTGTGTGGGTGGAAACGAAGCCAGCGAGGGATGAGAGGGTGAGGTGGGAAAAAAAAACGAGGGTGTGGTTGATGTAAAGAGCGAGAGATGCCTGAGGGGGAGGTGGAGATGTGGGAGAGAAAGGTGAGGAGGGGTGTGGTCGGGATGGAGAGAGCGAGAGAAATAAAGGATGAAGAGGTGGGGATGAAGTGATGGAAAGAGGAACGGACCCGGGAGGGGAAGGGAGGGGAAGGGATGGGAGTTGGGTGGGTTGGTGGGGAACGAGTGGAAAAACATGGAGTCAGCTGATAGCTCCCAGTTTCCATGGCAACACTAGGCCTTTCCCACCCACTCTCTTTCACTCTCATCTCTTTCTCTTTTCTCTGCATCATCTACTCCCTCACTTCCTTCACAGTTCATTTTCTTTTCAGGTTTCTTTTTCCCCCCCCGTTTTTCTTTTTCTTTTTTTTTTCTATAATCACGTTACGGCCGGGCTTCTTTTTTTTCCTCGCTGATTTCCTTTTTTTTTCTTCCTCTTTTCTCTCTCTCATCTCCTCTTGCTGGCTTTTCCTTTTCCCATTTCTCATCCTTTCCTTCCCTCCTTATCTAGAGCTGCTTCGTGATCCTTCTCTCAGGTTTGGTGCAGCTTGTGATCACTCCTTTCCTTCCTTTCTTACCCATAATGCCTCCTCTCTGACGCGAACTTCCATGCAGGATCAATCAGTTTGTTTTTTTTAACGTGTTCAGTGGAAATAAAGTGGCTGAAACAATATTTGGGGGTTTTCTCCTCCTTTGGTTTCGTTACATGTCAGAATGACGAGACTTTGACAGAAAAAAAAGGAGGTCAGTTCATGGATTACTCATTACAGGCCGATTTAAAAATCCCTGAAGTGAAAACAAAAAAAAAAAAAAGGGACAATGGTTGTCTTGGATGCCAACAGTAACTGTGACCTGTGATGCACTTAAACATGCAAATCCAGCAGCGTTCTCACATGTCGCTGGATGTTTGATTAAGCGCCCGACGGTTTGACTGCAGGAGGATGTTTACCAACCCTTTTTATGACTGCGCCTCCGTCCACCAGCCTCCCAGCTGAACTGTGTGAGCCGATAAAAGGGCGTAGCGGAGCCTCCACCCTCTCCCTCCTCACCCAGAGCCAAGCTACGCTCAGATGAAATGGAAGGAGGCCAAGTGCTGGACTGGAAGCTCGCTGCTGCTCCCTCTCTTTCTCTCTCTCTCATCGTCAGTACCAGTCTCCCTCTTATACCAGTCCAGCCTTTCTCTCTCTCTCTCTCTCTCTCTCTCCGTGTCTCACATTCTCCCCCACCTCCCACCTCCATCCTCCCCCCAGCATCCCACACAGCAGCCATTGTTCCCCGTGCTTTTCCGAGCTACATGGCAGCTGAGCCCTGGGTGGCTGTAGAGGCGAACAGGGTGCTGCGTTCCTGAGAAAGAAAGAAAGAAAGAAAGAAAGAAAAAACTAGGGCGTAGCAATGAAAAAAAAAAGAAAAAACGCCTGATGCAAGATATATGAAAGCGTGATCCAGGATGAAGCAGTTGCTCAAAGCAAACTTTGCAGCACATGTAGTGAGTCTTAATGGATTGAGAAAGGAGTCTGAGCTGTACTGTACGTGCAGAGTCGAGCCGGTTTTTTTCCCCCAGCTGGGAATTCACAGAGCTTTCTTTTTTATTAGAAATCTGCAGCGTTCCTCAGCAGAGTCTGATGGAGAACTGATCAGCATGATCGTCTCTCCACATCACTGTTCCTTGTTTCTGCTCTGTGGCTGTGATTGACTTTTTTTTTATGCACCAAGATTTGCGTCCTATGAGATTCTTATCTGAAGAATCAGACATTTGTGAAAGATTGATGGTTCAAGTGAGAGACGTTTCTTGTTCATTCAAGCCTTCAAGTGCTTCGGCCTCATAAAAGTGTCTGTGAAGAAAACGAAAGTGAATCTTTTGAGCATTTCTTAGTGAATCTTGTGATGTTTCACAAGCTCAGACTCAAAAATAATGAAAAAATGTCTGGTTTTGGTGGAATGTTTGGCTCTGTAAAGCATCATGTGGCAGCATTTTTTGGCTTAATCCATTTCAGTATTGGTCCAATTAATCCATCAGTTTACAGGGAAAATTAGTTATTAACTATCCTTTAAGAATAGAAATATGGTGATGGTCAGGAGATGTTATATAAAAGCTTGAATGTGTAAAGGTTTCAGTTTGTCATCATGAAGGAAATGCTGTTTTCGTTGCTCTTTTATCCTAAATTATTGGTATATACCTTTTCTCCTCCTGTAAGGTTCAAATTTGTGTCATTTTCTCTTCTTTTCTGGTCATAAAAATGCACAAAATATCAGTTTCAGTCTTCTAAACTTCTCTTATCTCCCTCTCCTCTTCAGCAGGCAGACATTGGTGACGACTGCTCGCAGCCGACAGACCTGAAGGTGAAGACGGAGCCGCTGGTTTGTAAGACCGAGCCGTCTTCGCCGCAGCCGTGCCCGGCCGAGGACCAGACCGAACCCGTCGACCTGTCGCTCAACAAGCCTCGCTCCTCTTCGCTTCCCGCCTCCACGACGAGCGCCACAGTCAACCCTGCGCCCAGCGGAGCCGTGACCCAACCCAGCCTGTCCGCCACGCCGGTCCCCTCCGCTGTACAATCCATAGGCTCCATGGTAACCACCAACCCCACCATCCTCCGCTGAAGCTGCTAAACAAACTTAAAGCAACAAACCCTGTTCTCCTCCTCTTTCTCCCTCCAGGTTCTCTCTCCGGGCTCCATCTTGGCCACTCAGGGCGCCGGAGGCCAGCAGATCCTCCACGTCATCCACACGATCCCGTCGGTCAGCATGCCCAGCAAGGTGGGCCAGCTGCAGACAATCCCCGTGGTGGTGCAGTCGCTGCCCGTCGTCTACACCACCATGCCGACGGACGGCGTCGCCACGGCGGCCATCACCGTGCCGCTCATAGGCAGCGACGGGCGCTCAGAAGGCTCCGGTGAGTGGTGCAATCATGAGCGCAGCTCAAAAAAAAACATTAAAAGTCACTGAAACAGTCCTGAAAACATGAGAAGCTATTTGGAGGTCTGGAACCAGGCTGGCTTGTTAGCATACTAGCATGCTAACAAGCTAACATGCTTAATATTACACACCTCTTTGATTACATTGATGCTACTTTAGGTGCTTCTGTTAAATCCAAACCAACAGCATTCAGTGTTTTTTCCAGATATATTCAAACCCAGCAGTGAGTCATGAGTAAAAGAAACAGACCCCTTCACTTTTTTCCAAACTCGCTCCTGTACTCAGCTACTTTACCTTGACTTCTTCTCTTGTCATGTGATGACTCAACTTCCTTTATGACCTGCAGTTACAATGATTTGCATAAAATAACAATAAATGCACTTTTCAGTGAGGCCGAGCTGAAGAAGTCGACTCTGCAGATGAAAAGTGACAGAACTTTAACCTCATGTTGCGTGTTCCATATTATGTCTTATAGATTTGGCGTCCTTGCTTTTTGGTTCCTCCCTCTCTACCACAACTTTATACCAGTGTTATTGATTTAATACTTCGATGCCTTCAGAGTCTGAACCGAGTCCTGGTCTGAGTTTCTGCCTTTCGGTTTTTATTCAGGCTGAAATGAAAAGCAAACACAGAAAAGCTCTGAGTTGTTTTCAGATCTCTCATCTTACCTCTCTATCCTTCACCGTCACACCCACCATTCTTCTTCTATGGTTTTGTCTGTTTTCCCCTCACTGTCGTTTCACGGGGAGCTCTGGGTCTCAGAGGAGTACAGTGTGTGTGTGTGTGTGTGTGTTTGTGGTTAGCAGGGGGGTTAGACTTGCCGTCTGCCTGCATGCCTGTCTTTGTCATCCTGGACGTTCTCCACATGTGCCAGATGATTGATATTCCCGCTAAAATGAGGAAACCCATGGAATGAAATGTTACATATGTTAAAGAAAAATGTTCCTGTTTTTTTCTGAGTCAGCAGAGTAACTTTAAGGCTGCAGAGTAACTGATAATCTGCCGTTTTCATACCTCGTATCTGAGCACGCTCCTTTAATGCCCTGATCTTTTCTGACATTCGCATTGATCGGAGTCAGAGTTAAAGTATTTGTACGTAACCGCTCTCTAAAGTCTGAGCTCACCCTGCTGTCATCGCGTCAGACGCCGCGAGTGATCCTCCGGATTCACGCCAAGCAACGGTGAGCGGAGAGGTTAAAAGGAGCAGTAATCCATCCCTGAGTAAACACCAGGCGAAGCACGACATTTGCTCAGGCAGGCAGGCTGGCGAAACAGGCCTCCACCCTTTTGACAAACTGCAGCGGAGTCCCCCGAGTGGAGTCGGAGCAGTTCACCTCGGCCTCTAATCCAAACCAGCGCAGCCTCGACTCAGGAATGTAAACGAGGGAGGAAGTGATTGGTAAAAAAAAAAATCTGCAGCACACAAAGATGCTCACACAGAGTTTGACCTGGTCGGCACGTGACGTTCAAGGAACGCCAGGAGTTTTTGTGTCCCAGAGGGATGTAATTTACATTTTTTTTCTTTCTCTATCTTGTCTCTTCTACTTAAATTTATTTCCCAGCAGCCTTTTTTTAAAATATCTTTAAAGACAGGATGAGAAAATAAAGTGATAAATAAACAAATATACTTTGTAAAGCAGAAGGAGGCAGAAAGAAACATGGCTGCATGTCAGAATACTCGATTACCCTCAAAAAAAGTGGAAATACTTGACAGAATTCATAATTTTTAATGAGCTAAAATGTATGTAAACACTATTTTTTCACCTGTCCCAACTCTCTGCTCCTCCAAATCGATTGACCTGCCTCTGATTTATATCTGATGCAGATTGTTTTAAGTCATGTTTGATCCCTCACATTGTTTTTCACCCTTTTAATAAAACTACACTGGACTTTTCACTGGGCTTTAAAAGTTTGTTTTGGCAGCAGGGTTTGTTTCGGCGGCTGTAAATGTCAGTAAGATGTAGAAGAAGAATGACTCGAATGACTCAGTGGTGAGATGGAAAGCAGCTTGGTGTTCAGAGTGCTGCACCTGTGGCCACGCCCAGCGGGATGCCACGGCGTCCTGATGCAACCTGGACTTCCACGAAAACGCACGACGTCAACAAAGCAGTTTTCATTTCTGTCACGTTGCTCTTGAAAGAATTATTCCAGATAACAGCTGGAGTTTCTATTTTTGGAGATTCGATCATCATGTCTTTGGTTACGATGATGCTACAGTCTGTCGCGGCGAGTCAAGAAGATTTCTGATGAGCTGAACCTTTTTATTTTGGAGTAAAACTGGAACTTTGAAGCTTTAAAGACAGTTCAGGTCATAATTTCACTCTTTATTCTTTTTTTTTTTCCTTTTCCAACGTGTTTGGCAAACCCTGCAGTTCGTTTAAAAGCTGTCTCATTATATTTCCTGCACCATCTGGCTTCCTCCGGTGTCGGGGGGGTAAAGACTGGTCTGGTTGGTTAACATGATACTGGTAACCCGGGAGCACAGAAACATCAGCTCACCGAGTCAAACAGTAGGAAGAGAACATGATCTCACATGTGTGGAAGTTTACAGTTGAAACTGGAAATCGTTTCCTCATTTTCTTCAGAGCAATCATCATTCCACCCACAGGAGTACTGTAAACTACTGTAATCTGGTATCGAATACTCTTGTGGGTGGAGCCAGGTGGAGTCTGAGTGCCAAGTTTTTAGTGAAGAAGCTGCCAGATCTTAAAAAACCACATCAAAATGAGTTTTTTTTTGCTGCATTTTGTAGCAAAGGAGTTCTGCACGATGCTGAGAGAAGATACAGGAACCAAGAGAGAAGACGTGAGGCGGATAAGGAGAGCAAGGAAGGAGAGAAGGAAGGAAAATCAGAGGGAAGGAAGGAAAATCAGAGGGAAGGAAACGGGAACTTTGATACGTTCTTGTGTCTTCGTGAACCTGCAGAGAGGAAACAAGCAGCAGGCGGCTGATGCTCGCTGTTCCCGTGTTTTGCTGTTGTGTGGGAGGAAAGGTAGACGCAGATGATGGAGGAAGGGAGGGAGGCTGGCTGGGTGGGTGGGTGGGTGAGGTGGAGATGGGATGGAGGGGAGGGAGGGTGGGGGGGGGTCAAGTATGCTGCAGGGTTGGGGAAGGATGAGGAGGAGAGGTTGCAGGGGTCGAGAGGAGAGGAGATGGGGTCGCTTTGCCTTTGAAAAGGAAGGGCTGCCATGGTGGAGGGGGGGGGGGGCTTAATTGTCTCCAGAGACAAAGAACACTTCTTTTTGGTGTGTGACCCTCTCCACACACACACACACACACACACACACACACACCAACACACACACACACATATACTCCACCCAAATTCCATGCGTCACCCTCCTGAGTGCCCCTCCCCTCCTCGCTCTCTGCAGGCTGGGTGGACTTCGACCGGCATGGCCGCCACATTCCTCTGGAGGGGGGGGGGTCATTAGTAATTTGCACTTTTGTTTTCATTCCTTGTGTTTTCATTTGGATGCGTAAATTCGTCCTTTGTTTGTTTGCTCATGTCGTGTTTCCGCTTTGGGTTATTGTTTCCTGTGAGCAGCAGCGCGTGAAATTGTCAGATTGTGAATTTAGGGGAAAAGAAAAGAGGGAATGAGAGAGAGAGACAGAGAGAGAGAGGGAGACAGAAAGAGAGAGAGACAGAGAGAGAGACAGACAGAGAGAGAGAGAGAGTGGGGGTAATGTACCGATAGACTAAATAAATTAGTGCTGCTGTCTGATCTGGACTCAGATTATCTGACCTCAGAGAACTTCAGAGATTCTGCTTCAGAGTTTCTCTGTAGTGACGTGTTGCACAATCATTCAGTAACTGGATCAATTGTTCGTTCACAATTATTGATTACAGCAGCTTTAAATGTCATATTTTGTGAATTTCTGATCAAGTGTTACCTCACATGGACTCTCAGAGCTCATCGGCACAAATAAACAAGACGCGGGTCAAAAATCAGCTGTGGACACGAGAGATTTATTTAAAATGAAAACATTAATTTAAATGTCCAGATATCCAGCATTTGTCAACTAATATCCCGAAAGAATTTAAAAGCAGGAGCGAGAGTCGAAGGACTCGCCGTCCTTGCTGAAAACCCAGAATGCACCAGAGTTTCTAGCAGCCTGGTGAAACTTGAGGACAGCCAGCAGGGCTTTCTGAGAGCCTCCAGAGATTCTTCCTTCTTCGGTTAATTGCTAATTAGCATTGTCTTTGAGTTCTGCACAATATTTTTCATTAACATCTGTTCACATCTGTTTCTTCCTCCCGCTGTGACTTTGTTCGAGGTTGTTGAGATGGAAGAGAAAGAAAGAAAGAAAGAAAGAAAGACTGGTTGGACAAAAGCATTACAACATTATCTCTAATTTTTATAAAGAACAAACAGAAACGAGGAAACTTGCAGAAGAATCCAGGTGGAGGTGTTTGTCTGCAGATGTGATCATCAGACCACACCTAACAACGCACACACACACACACACACTGGGAGCAGGTCTTTGTCTTGCTAAGTTGCTGGAATCCAGGCGCCGACATTAAGAAGTTATTAACCCCCTGCTGTTCCTTTCTGTCTGCTGCCGGCCCTCCTCCTCTCCCTCTGTTCTTCACTCTGTTCTGCTTCTTTCATTTTCCAATTTTCTTTTACTGATTGGTTTTTGTTCTTTCTACGGGCCCCCTCGTGCTCCTCCATCACCCTTCCTCCACCCCCCTCTCCCTCTGCTCCATCCTGTCCTCCCCTGCAGTTCGTATCAAACCCGGTTCGACGTCTCCGGTGGAGTATCAGAGTGACAGCGATGCAGAAAGCGGTACAGAGTCCGGATCGGCCTCCCTCAGCGCCCAGAGCATCGACGCCGGGTGAGTTTGTTCGTTATCTCGAGATATTGCAGCCAAGTTTATATCAGTGACACCAATAAGGAAGATTTCCTGCACCGATTAGATCTGAAGGCTTTTAAAATCTGGCTTGAATCGTTTTACGAGTTGTTACCTGCACATGAGTGTCTGTTTGCTCGAGTGCAACTTAAACTGGTCTGTTTCTAACAAATATGCAACAACAGCTGTAAACTCCTCAGATTTATGCAGTTCCACACATGGGCAGCAGGAGGCAGTAACATGAGGTATATATTAGTAGTAGAAGGAAATACTATTAGTGTGTAAACAAATAGAGTTTGACATTAAAAAAAAATTAAACATTTGCTAATGTTTGATGTTGAGAGAAAAGCTGTACGTTTCTCTTGCTTGTGAGGCCTTAAAAGAAAAAAGAACAGTGCAGCATGTTGGGAAATGCCCTGAAGTCCAAATCATTCCAAGAATGAGGAAGTGAGTTTTTTTTAACCACCTGCCAAACCATCAAATTTGACTAAATAACTCAGTGCGTTTTCTTTGTTTAAACAGTACAAAAACAGCAATGTGAAAACAGTAATTTCAGGTTTAGGAGGTAGTTTTGTCATCTGTTTTTTTTTAGCAAACTTTCCTCCTACCTCTGAGCAGCATCTCCAGCAGCTATTTAAAGATAAAGTTCCTTGTTTCTTCACTGATGATAAAACTTCAGGATGCTGCAGACAGTCAACATGTGCTTTAAAGAGAAAGTTCCAGCACGTAACTCCCTTTAAAACCATAAAGTTTTGTTGTTAAATTCTCTTTCTGCATGACTTTAACAACACGGGAAAGTGTGATTGTATGTGAACTTTGGACAGAGCATGACTCGCTGTTTGACCCTGTTTCTGATCTTCATGCTAAGCTAAGCTAAGCAAACTTCACCCCAAAGTCATTCCAGCTCGTAAATAACACGCAAGCACGAGAGCAAAAGATCATCTCCCATCTTAAAAACAAAAAATGTTGAACCCTTCTTACAGTGCTGCTCTCCTGTAAGACAGCTGGACTGACAGCTCTGCCGCCCTGGTGGCCAGTTGTGGTATAACAACGGTCCAGGAAGCATTTCCTCTGTAGCCCTCCACTAAATCAGATGTTTGTCAAACTGTTGACAGAACAAGAATACCACAGACTTTGAGTAATGTAATCTCAGCGTGAAGGTCACAAAGGGCCGGTGAGTGGGACGCTAATGTGCAGTGGGGTTTCTGGGAAATGCAGTCTTTGTGTGGATCACTGCCTTCCCCTGCAGACTCCTGACTAATTACATTACTGCAGCGCTGCCCCGACTGGACACTTATATAACCTTGTATTATATCACAGCAAGACATGTATGTGTATGTGTGAGTGTGTGTGTGTGTGTGTGTGAGTGTGTGTGTGTGTGTCTGTGTGTGTGTGTGTGTGTGTGTGTGCATGCTCCCTGCTCTCTAAGCCATTCGGTCTCCTCCAGTAAGGTGGAGACGTTTGAAGATTGTTGTTTCTAAGGCTGCATAGCAAAGGTTTGTGCGCCAGTGAAGTAAACACATACTTGTGTGTGTGTAATTGTGTGAGTGTGTGTGTGTGTGTGTGTGTGTGTGTGTGTGTGTGTCCAGTGTGTTTATTAGATATTAAATAGAGACCGAGCTCCTGCCACACCCAGTGGGTGAGGCTGCCTGACTGCAACTGAAATTCAGGGCGTGGGCATTGACAGTTAGCTTAGTGCTGTAATCTGGTATGTGTGTGTTTCCGTGTGTGTGTGTGTTTGTGCTTGTTAGTGTGTGTTTCTGTGTGTGTTGAACAGAAAGAATGAGGCAGTCAGAGTGAGAGACAGATTAAGGGACACAAAGTAAAGTGTATTTGTGGCTATTTGTTAATTTTTGTAAAAACAAATAGAGTGTGTGTGTGTTTCTGTGTGTGTGTGTGTGTGTGTGTTTGTGTGATGTGGGCAGGGCAGTCTCAGTACTGGGGTGTAAACACGGTTTCGTAATGCAGTTTGCCGTCACACCTCCCTGTAAAAAACGGCTCGGAAGAGAAAGATTGTTTTTCTTTTTTTTTTGAATAAACTTTATTGATGTTTGCATTGAAGTTATTAAATAAATACTAAAGAATAAAATTTAAGCACAGCAGAGAGAATTCAACCACTGACATCTGACTGTAAATAAAGTTTTATCTAAAACATGAAGTGTTATAATTTAAAATAAGAGGGTAAAAGACATTAAAAGAATGAAATGAAGAGAAGAGCTGATGTTTTAGTCAAGATTTGAGGGAGTAAAAGAGGAAGAGAAAGAAACAGAAATACTGAAGTTGTGTAGTTGTGTTCAACATAGTTTGACTCTCTGCTGCCCTCTGGTGGTCTTTTTCACTTTTAAATGAGCCTGAATGTTTTGGCTCTTTACATGTCTGTAATGTGATGAGTCAGAAAATGAAACATTCCTTACAGAAAAGAAAAAAACACTTACATTCTTGTGAGACTCAGACTTTTAGACAATGATAGTGTCATTATTTAAACCTTTAAGGGAACTCTTGCTGTCTTTTATCTGAGAAAAAAGACTTTACTCACTCGCTCCTTTTCCTTTTCTCAGGTCGGTTATGGATTTGGAGCCCGTCGATCCAGATTCACCGGACATCAAGAGGAGGCGGATCCACATGTGTGACTATGAAGGCTGTAAAAAAGTTTACACCAAGAGTTCCCACCTCAAAGCCCACAGGAGGATACACACAGGTGAGACCGGACAGGTGACCCGCTGAGGTGGGAAAACCTGGGTTTTAAGAAGGTTTCCCATCAAAGAGTCTTGCATTTGTCTAACCTTCCCTTCCTGCTGTTCCTTCCTCGCATCCTTTCCTCTCCCTTTAACTCGTCTCCTTGTCTCCTGCTCTCCTCCAGGAGAGAAACCCTACCATTGTACCTGGGAGGGCTGCACCTGGCGCTTCGCCCGCTCCGACGAGCTGACCCGACACTTCCGCAAGCACACGGGGATCAAACCTTTCCGCTGCACCGAGTGCGACCGCTCCTTCTCCCGGTCCGACCACCTGTCCCTGCACCGCCGCCGCCACGTCATGATGTGAACTTTGAGCTACACCTACAAACCAACCCCCGCCCCCCCTACACCTCGACATCTCAGAGTCCCTCACAGCACATCCTGTACCAGTGCCCCCCCCCCCAAAAAAAGGTGAACCTCTGCTACACCCTGTGCCCCCCCCCAACCCCACCCAGCAGGATTTTAAGTCCAGTCAGCAGATAAAAAAAGACACCAGACCTTCCTCCTCCTCCTCTTCATCAGAAGAATCACAGGAACATCAGGAGTGTGTCTGTCCGGCTGCGTGTGTGTGTGTGTGTGCGCGCAGCAGTCTGGAGATTTTACTGTGTGTGTTTCAACACATCATCATCATCATCATCATCATCTTCACCGTCCACCCAACAACCTCTCCACCCTCCCTCCCATCCTCCAACTCCACCCGTCACATGAGACGTGAAGAGCTGGATGGACTGAAGGACATCCGTCAGCAGGGACGTTCATCCATCCATCACATGCATCCATCCATCCATCCAGAGGAGAGGAGGAAGAGGAGGAGGAGGAGGAGGAGGAGGAGGAGAGATGTGCTGTTTCTGAACTCCAACCTCAAAGGGAAACTAAAGACGTCACTTCAGCTGCACCTTTCTTTCACACTGTGTGCAGATCCACAGGTGGGAGGTCATGTGACTTCAAGCCAAAAGTTAATATTTTTGGGAAAAAAATCCCCAAAAAGCCTCAAAAAGTTTTTTTTTTCCCTTTTCACCACAGGAACTTTACCAGAAACCATTTTAGGAACTCAAGAATTTAACATTCTGACCTTTAAAGTTTGACTTATCGAACCACTGAAAATGAGTTTTTTGATCAGAAAAACAAGAAATTTTGCTCTGAAATATTTTTGGAGTTGGACCTGAAAACAATTTTAAAAATCAGTTTCCAGCTCTATTTTTTGGTCCAGAGTTCCAGCTCTGCTGCTCTGTAATGAACCAGGAAACGTCTTCTGCATGAAGCAGAAATAAATGAAACTGAAACACCTTTTTGAAAATGTGCATAAATGATATTTTGGTTCTTCAGATGCAACAGAAACGTGCAACAAAAAGACTTTTAGCTCCTCAGTTTCTGGTCTAAAACCACCAAAACTCGGTGGGTTTATATCGACTTTATTTCTCAAACAGCAGCAGATCTCGAACATGAAGACTTCCCAACCTCGTGCGTTACAGTGTGTGTGTGTGAGTGTGTGTGTGTGAGTGTGTGTGTGTGTGAGTGTGTGTGTGTGAGTGTGAATGTGTGTGTGTGAGTGTGTGTGTGTGTGTGTGTGTGTGTGTGAGTGTGAATGTGTGTG
>JAPZDY010000006.1:20729525-20741546 GCA_029783645.1 Ctenochaetus hawaiiensis | reverse complement strand
ACAAAGTGACGCTTAATGTTTAAAAATATGACAAAATTTCAAACAAATGTCTAACTGATGAAGTGATTCAGATGTCGTCAAAGCAACCAGTGATGACGCTCTTTATTTAAGTGAAGACATCAAGTTTCTCAGTGGATATTTTTCACTGGAATCACATTTAAATACAGTTATCACTCCTATTTTGCCACAAACACACTTGTATTATAAGAGTCTTTAACATGTTATGTGAGTCTGGACAGAAATGGATGCAAACTGCAACTTGACTTGCTTTAAAAACTTGTCTGAAAAGTTTAGGGAAGAAAGTTTTGACCTCCCACACACACAGGATCACTGGTCTGCAAACAGGCTGAGACCACGTTTGATCTTTAGAAGTTTGCATTTGGTGCAAAAGGAGATTTTTTATGATTTCACAAGTCGGTGAAACGGCTGTCGGACTCTTTAAGTGGACAAATGAGTCAATATGAGGGCCTTTCAGCTGACAATCTTTAGTCAAATCTCAAAGTTACCGTGCTTGCACAACATCTCAGCAGCACGGTGTTTCAGACTGCTTTCACACCTCTCACAATTTAACTGACACATTGTGTTTCCAAAGCAATTAAATATAATTTGTGCAGTTTTGAATGAGCTCTGACACAGTGTCATGTTTTTTGTTAAGTTCAGAGAACTGAAAAACATCGAGCAGACGAGTTAAAGACGACAAAAAGGGAAGTTTTAAACGGAGGAGAATCCAAAAGACTGAAGAAACAGAAAAACTGAAATAAAACAAAGGAGAACGGCAAGAAAGAAAGAGATGCAGAGGACCTGAAAAAGAGTGAGGGGAAGCACACAGACTGAAATACACCTGAGAGGGAAGGTTAACGAGCAACAGGTGAAACTAATCAGGACAATCACACAAAGAGAGAAAGAGGAAACAGGAGAAAAGAACTTCTAAAACAAAAACAGGACACAGACCAACTCAAATCATTATGAAACTCAGATATGATGTTAAACTACATTTATCCCTGCTTTCTGCTTTCTTTTATTAAAGTTTTAGTGCAGTTAAACCTTGAAAAATGAACCTTATTAGTACTGTAATGCTACAAGGGATGTGCAGACACCTGGACTCCTTTTCATCACTGAAGAAAACTTCAAACACTTTAATTGTTCAGTAAAATCTGTACTAAGTACTTTTCTTTGGTGAAACTCACTGAAGGTCTGAGAGTTTTCTGCTGCTGATGTGCTGCTTTCACTCAGCTAAAAGAGACAATGAGTTACTTACCTACAGTGTGTTCTCATGATTCATATGAATTTCTGCTTTTTTCACTTCTTGTTGTTTCTTTAAAGCCCTTTTAAAAAGACGTTGCATGATTTTAACACATGCATCACATGACTTACAGACAAATCACTCGTCTCTTCAAGGATGTTTCTTTTGCTGACGCGATTATTCTCAAATGGTCAAAAATAAAAAACTAAGAGGACTGATGATGCATCATTTCATGCAAGGAAGTTGTGTTTTTTGCATCCGTCTGACTGATCTGCAGCATCTCCCGTGTCTCCACACTTTCCCACAGGTCAGTTCACCTGCATAAAGCTCGGGTTATGGGTGACGGGGTTTCTCACTTCTGGGAACATAAATGTGTCACACTGTGCACACAGACAGGCAGACAGACAGATAGAGGACCGCTGCAAGATGCTTTTGAGCTGCCTGTGCAATTCAGCCACTGCAGACAGGCTGTTTTGACATCATAATGCAACACGCACTCTATGGCTCTGGTAAGTCTTGTCTAAGCAGCTCTTTGCCAAATCGTAAGCCGGCTGAACAATGCAGCTGATCCCTGTGTGTCTTTGTGACAAGTCACAATCTGCAGGCGCTGTGGGATGTTTTGACAGATATGTTGGCCGGTTTCCCTTTTCCATCTTCTCAAATGTCATCTGGGCACGGCATCGACGTGCAGGCAGCTTTTGTCCGCGGCGCCGTGTCATAAACGTAAGCGGTTAAAACGACGCCTGTGCACGGAGACGCCGGTCGAGGTGGCGATTTGTGATCGAAAAGGCTCCTCACCCAGAGTGCACTTCGTCTGAGAGGGCTGGTGAGATCACAGTGTCCCAGTTTCATGTCCATCCTCATTTTTAAAACAAGTTTTCCAATGAAAAAAAAAAAAATACATGTCAAGGAATGTTCCCTGGCCTTTGTTGGAACAAGTTTTTCCTTTCTGAGCTTCCCGAGTATTTTAAAGGCTGATACATGTAGAAGTTTGCCAGAACACAAGAGATCTTGGTGTCATCAGCTGAAAACAGTGATCTTTGCCTGTGGACAAGCAAGCAACCTGCTGCTCACTGAGATAAAAACTCTGTGGGTTACATTCAACATGAATTAAATAAACAGGAGTGTACCATTTCTTTCTTTAAAAACCTGAAATTACAGTTTTCTTTTCAGGAAATTTCCAGGAAATGGTTAAGAATCAAAGCTGTGATGAAGGACTGTGAAATAAAGTGTTATGAAGGACCCATTTAGGAGAAGTTTGAACAAAAAAAAACAAAACCTGACATGATTCAAACATGTAAAAATCAGTAATGATGCATCACTGGTCAGTGAGAGGAGAGAAAACATGTGAGTTACGGCCCAGAAAAAGGTTTTATTCAAACTATAGAAGTGAAAGAAGCTTAAAAAATACAAACTGTGCAGTTTTAACTCTGTCGCTCTGTGTGTGGTGTGTGAAGAAGAGGCCAAAACGCAGAGGAAATGGTTAGAAATATCTGCACACGTGTGGACAAAGCCTGAGTTTTCATCCTCTTTGCTCAACAGTTTGCACACCCACACAGGAGTTTTCACTTAATCTGGCTGATTAAACCTCCGTTAAAAGCTGCACTCGGGTACAATTATGGTGGAAGTTACATGAGGTCACTAAACTCTGTGCACTAATTAAAATGATAAATAGGTGAGTCGCCTCCCTTGGCAGGTGAAACAGAGTCAACAGGACAAACTGGAGGAGATTTAAACGAGAGAAGCTTGAGACAAACTCATTCAGTCCAAAGAGAAGATCTAATCAGGTTGAAAAAAGATAACATCTGTGTGACAAAAAAGGGTGTTTTCACTCTTTTCTGTTGGATTTATTCACATAAAAGATGGCTGGAAGAAGGAAGCATCCAGTGTTCACATCCTATCCAGCCAGAATTTCACAAATTTGCTCAAAACTCATGAAAAATGTTCACAGCAATGAGTGGAACAATAGCTTTTGTATCAAGTGATACTCTGATGAAAATGTAGGTTACAGATCAAGGCAGCTAATCTGTTTTTAAGTTTGTGTGAACGTCCGTATCAAACAGAGTCTCTCTGTTCTTCAGAGGCATATTTTAGCTCCTCAGAGAAGATTGCAGGCAGAGCTGCAGAATAAATCAGACAAGTTTTAACAGGAGTTTTTACTGCTGCGGCTGAGGAATGAGCTGCGAGCGGCGCAGCCAGCCTCGCCGGGGCCCCCAGGAGCCGAACGTCCAGGAGACCGAGGCCACAGAAAACAAAGCTCCACAGCAGACAAAAAGAAATAAACAGCACGTAACTGATTGTAGATAAACAGGTGAGTCATTTGGGTACCTGCATCGGACGGCGTGTATGAAAGCTGTTGCTAGCATCACTATCTGTTTACATCTGGAAACATCAGGACAGTTAGCAAATATGGAAAATACCGACCTATTAAGTTGTTTTATTCCGAGTTTTCTTCTTTCCTCACTTTTAAAGCTTAGAAATGTGTCTTCTATCTTCATAAACTTGTATAAAATATATATTTATATACTTTTTAAACTTATACAGTTTAAACTTTGGAATAAAATGTGTCTCATCTGAGAATAAAATGTCATATTGATGCATTTCAAGTAGCAAAATACAAATAACAAAATTCTCAGAAGAATTTAAATGCACATGCAAACATGATGGTGTCGTCTGCATCATTTTCTTGCACTTTTTCCTCACAGTCACACCTGTCAGTTAGTTTTCAGCATCTTTTAAAACTCTGGTAAACCTGTGACTTCGAGCACAACTCAATACAAGGTTCAGAGGGATTCAATAAGATGAAATGACCAAGCTAGCAGTGGATTTAGCTGTTTAAAGAGGTCAAACAGTGTGAAAAAAGATAGAGAGGGAGCTACAATGATGGCTGGAGATAAACTGGTGCACATTTCTAAACACTGAATATATTTTTAAATACAAAAAGGCATAAAGATTGTAGACACATTGTTGCGTACACATGCAGAGTACATCACGTGTTAGCATTAAGGGCGTTGTCCCAGATGATGAGGCAAATCTCTAAGACTCCTGACTTAAAGCATCTTGGCACAAACATAATGATTACTTTCCCTGCAAGCAAAATACAGTCGTGGACCCCACCCTCTCCGCCTTTATCCCTTTATGCTCTTATTCTTCTTGCTTAACTGTTGACTTTTTGGCCCCGTCAAACCAGCAGGTTCCTTTGTGTCGCGGCAGAGCTGCCTGCCGGTGGAGTCACCTTTCACCTGACACGTCACGCAAAGACACTCAGGTGTATCCATCCACAGAGGAGTCGATGCAGGGGAATAATTAACCTTCATACCTCTCTGTTTTTTGTCAAAAACCGTCAATAACCTCTTTTTAAATATTTGACCCAATCTGCTCACAGACAGGACGTCATTGTTTCATGGAGAAATTGTGTCCACATGAAAATCGAAGCTTTAAGCTAGCCAAGATTTATCACTGCTTTTCTTGGCATCAGAGTTGGAAAATTATGTGATATCAATGCCAAAAAAATGTTGCATACAACCAACATTAAACATAAGTAACAGTTTTCTTCTGTCTTAATTATTATAATTTTTTATTCTTGCCTCCTAAATACAAATGACTCATGGTCTCCAAACAGAAGTCACATGGACAAAAAAAAACTGCATCATTGGTCAAAAACTTTGTTCATCCAAGTTTGTGAAAGGTTCAAATTCTGGAAAACAAACACAAAAAGCAAAGAAACAAACTAAAATCCACAATTATTTTATAAATCTTTTTATTTCATTGCAGCATCTTGTACGAACAAAAATACACCGTCGTTGTTCTCGTCAATTTTGTACATAAACCGATAAAATCTCTTACACACACGAAGTATCAAAACAAAATTAAACAGGCATTTACATACAACCGATCTAAAATCCCATTAGTTTAAAAAAAAAAGGAAACAAACAACTTAATATTATAATAGGAGACGAAACCAAACAAATATTTACAAAGTCTTCTGTTGAAGCTAAAAACTACAGGTATGTACACAGTGGGTGGTCGGCGCTCCCTCCACGAGAGAGACAGGAGAACATGTTTCCTCGGAAAGAAACTTTTAAAAATCAGAAACAGTCGTGGCGTTGAAATAACAGGATGAGTTTTCTCTAAATTAACAAAGGTTGGACAAAGTAAGTCAATCGAGGCTTTTTGCTGGTTTCAATTTCCGTGGAGAAGTGAGTACGTGAAGCTACGGTCTAAGCAAGGCATAAACACGGTCTGAATCGACAAAATTACGTAAAAATGTTGCTGTGGCTGCATAAATATTCCAGTTTAAGAAAGAAAGTTTGGAGTTTTAAAAAGACAAAGACACACAGCGTGAAAACGACCTCGGCAGTGTCACCAAGCTACAGCTGTTACACTCCTTTCCTCTAGGTGGCGGAAACAATCTGAAAAGAGACCAAACAGCTCCCCCTTGTGGCCACTAAGTGTTCAGGAGTGAATTTTTATGCTAGAGTTTCTTCATAATGTTAAAGATGGATTTAAAAAAAAAAAATTCTTTTGTAACCAGCAACTAAAAAATTCTTTCAGGCGTTGAAAAGGACCTGCAATACGCCTTAAACACGGTTTTATCCTTTAATAGTCCCCATGTGTCACTGGGACAGCACATCTTTTGTGTTTAATATTCTCACTCACAGCACAAAACCAAAAAAAACAATCTAAAAATAATGTGAGATTAAGCTTTAGGTGTGACTCTGAGCCTCTGAGGTTCAGGCGTTATTGATCACGAGCTCCACTGGAAGACGAAGAACTTCAGTTTTAATCTGGCAAACTTGCTGTGAGAGTAAATATTGTTGTTGGTGTTTCAATGGGCGTTTTCAGTGTATCAGAAGATCTCATTATCCTGGGAAGGTTCAGATTTACAAACCTGTCTGTCTGTGATGATGTAACTGTTTTTTCTTTAAAGAAAAGCTGATCAGGGACTGCAGATAATTCAGACAGTAAAAAAAAAAAAGTCATTCTTCAATCTATTCTTTGCTAAATTGACCTTTTCAGATTATGATTGTGATTACATTAATATGGTTCCTGTTGCTGGCGAGCTCGCAGGCGCCAACGCTGCACTAAAAGAAAAAAAACCTGGCGTGCATCGAGAGCTGGCAGGCAAAGTTTACAAAAGACGGAGCCTCGACTGACACGTCGTGTCTTTTAACCGGGTGAACGTTAACCTGCCGTCCTCCATTTACAAAAAAAAAAAAAAAAAAAAAAAAAAAAGGACTGACTCAATGCAATCAACGTTAAAACAATCAGGGTCGATTGCATAACAGCTCTATCCATCCGCCCATCTCTGTGTTTCTGGAGTTGGAAGTGTTGAAACAAATGCAAGAGAGAAAAAAAAAGAAAAGAAAAGAAAGGGAATGAAACAGAATGAAAAAAAAAGTGCTGAATAGAAACGGCAAGCAGACCGCAAACTGTCGTCAGAGGAGCTTGGTTGCCGCGGCAACGGGCAAAGCCAAGGATACAAACATTGGCGAGCTCGACAGGTCGTACCTGTGCTGAAACATGACTCGGCGATTATTAACTTTTCCATGGAGAGTTCTCGGATCGTGTGTTGATTGTTTGTTTGCATGGAAGTTCGACATGGAATATTACTCGTATCAACATTTTGATGTTTAAAAAAAAAAAAGAAAAAAAGAGTCAAGTATAAATCTCAATACATTCATTGTATTCTCAGAAACACATATGCACATATATATATATATAATATATACACACACGAGTATTTACAAAAGGCAGGGTGGAGGTGATACGCTTCCACCTCTCTTTAAAAAGTTCAAAATGATAAAAAAAAGATGGGATGATGATGGTGATGATGGTGGCAGCAGAAGACAGAGTTTCCAGGATGTTAACAGAAGGAGTCCTGATGCTCTGCAGCATTCGCAGGGAGTGATGAGTGTAAAGTGTGTGAATGTGGATGTGTATATATATATAGTGTGTGTTTATATTAGCAGTGCATGTTTTAAAATCATCGTAACTCATCCATTCAGCGATGAAGACAGACACCAGCATCATCTCTGAGTGCCTTGGTAGATCATTAGCTCTGCTGTTCAGACTTCAGCAAACACTGCGTCCACTGATAGCAGGCGACCGGTTTTATCTCCAAAAGGAGAAAACGAGGACCTGGAGACATTTTGCATGTTATAGAGCCGTTCGTGATAGATGAGCTCACAGTTGCCTGGAACTACTTTCCCTGTTTCCTTTTAGGAGGGAAACTGATAACAGAGCAGCTAATTAATCGCCTAATGTTTCTTCTTCTTGCGTTAAAGTTTCCAAACTTTACTTAGTGCCTCACAATTCAGGATCGAATGAGAGGAAACAGAAAGACTGCACATTAACATCATAAATGCGCCTCTGATGGTCCCCGTCAGAGTGAGAACAGTCAGTGAAACTGGCAAACAGCCTGAACAAACACTGTTTCACCAGAGTTGAAGTTACATCTTTCAACTTACATCCACGTCATGTTTTTTTTTACCTGCAGCGATCGCTCGAAAAACATGTGTTCACCTGGTCTGAAGTATGTGTGAGGTATGCACACTCGCACTGCACATTCCTCCCTTATTATAAAAACCAGTTTATCATTGGAAAAAAAAAAGGTGCACGCTTGGTTATTTTACATGCACATCATCTTTACATCAGGCGCCTGGGGTTTGTTTCTTCATTCGAGACGAGCTTCATCAGGAGATCATGGAGGGTTCACTCCGTCTCCCTCAGACCCGCCAACCGGACCGAAACCCCGGAAAACAGCAGGTTTAACGACAACTGCAGGATCCCTCACTGGCTTCCTACCAGAAAACACCGCCGTCTGTGTGTGTGGTAGCAAGTTTAGCATAAAAAAAGCTCAGTTTTTTTAGCTTCATGCCTTCTATCACTCAACATCTGTTAGCATGCAGAAACCAGAGAGGAAGCAGGTGCAGAGGGATGATGCTGGTTCTGTTTCTTCTGTTTCTGGTTCAGGTGACTGTCATGTTTGTCGTGTGTTTTAGAGTGTGTGTGTGTGTTTGCATGTACAGGTGTGTGCAGGTGTTAGTTCTGGTGACGCTTCATGTGCAGGGCCAGGTGGTCGGAGCGGGAGAAGCAGCGGCTGCAGGCGACGCACTTGAAGGGTTTGGCTCCGGTGTGTTTCCGGTAGTGTCTGGTGAGCTCGTCCGATCGGGCGAAACGCCAGTCGCAGTTGTCCCATGTGCAGCGGTACGGCTTCTCACCTGCAGGACGAGACAGAGGAGGCATTAGCGACATGAAACATACTGAATAAAAATCACATTTTCATATCTTTTTGTGCATAAAATCTGTTTTTTAAAATGTAATTTTCAGTGGCATCCTGATTTGTTCAAACTGCAAAAAGCTGCAAAAAGCAACACCACATGAAGTGCCTTGCTTATGGGGACCTTGACAGCAGTTTTAAGGCAATAGGAGAGTGTTTCCTTATCATGCATCTGCACAAGTTTTCATGGGGGCGAGTGTGTTGAACCCACCATAACTGATCTTAAGAGAAGAAACTTTATGACTCTAGTTAGTTAACTACAGAATGCCTCTATTGTTTAACATTGAAAATATAAATCATAAAGTTATGTAAAGGTTTCACTCTCTGAACTCTAACTCTCTGACTTCTTTTCTCCCAGACATCCACTGGTTTCTGTTCATGAGGATTCGACATGAAAATACTTTTCTTCAGACAAAAAACTTGCAGTTAAAATGTGAGACTTTTATTTTTCTTTTTTTTGAGTCATGTATGACATATATGTTTTAAAAACGCTTCCTGTTGAGGCGTTTTTAACCTTATAAACACAAAAACATGACAGAAACCAAGAGGAAAATTCTTCTTTCGCAACCTCTTCCTTTACGTTTCGTCTTCTGAATTTGATTTTACAGCTGTGTTTATATAAAGATTTATATAGAGACAGTTTGTTTCCATCATGTTAGCGAGCGAGTGATTCATTCACCAAATCTGAAAACACAGAACGTCCTCTTGTGTGGTTTTTTTTTCCGCGTTTTATTTTTTTATTATCATTTATTGCTTAACTTTTATTCACAGTGTCAATTGCTGAGGAGATAAAATGTGGACAATGAGTTCAACTACTGTGTCAGGTGTCACACACACGCTCACACACACTCTCAGCCTGGCTCAGTTTCGCTCAGTTGACACATACAATAATATTTATATTATATAATCATAAGGCAGATCCGGATAAGGAGGAATGAGGAGAGAATCTGAAAAGCACTGAAGAATAAAGGAGTAAATCCAACAGGACACTTTTCCCTCCCCACCCAAACGCTGACATTTCTGCGCTGTGCCGCGGCGTGCTGTTGCCAAACAGTGAGCTAATCATCAACAAAGAGGAAAAAAGGCCCCGTTGAATGGGCCGGTATGCACACAACAGGAAAAAAAATGTCATCTTTCATCGTCGAGGTGGAAATTAATGTCTGAGAATCAATAAAGGCCTGAGCACAAACAGAGCTGAGAGGGAGAAAAGCAAACGATGAACCGCTCGAGTCGGATTCCTCAAACTGTAATTTGGTTCTTAACGGAGTCAGAAGAAAAAAACAGTCGGAGACACGAAGGATTCAGTTTGTGTTTGTCGGAATTTTTCTCCTACAAGGACACAAAATGATTTTCTTCAGAATCATTTTATGTCTCGTAATATTAACTCAATGTCCTCCATCAAGTGTTTTTCAAGCACTTTTAAGGCTCCAAAACAAACACCTGGAGTCTCACAAAGCCTTGACATCACTTTGAAATGGCAAAAAATGAAGTTCACAAAAGTTCTTGAAGCAATAAATAAACACCACTTTGTTTATTTTTCCAGCTGTTCATATTAACTCGATGATGTTTGTTCATGATTGTCCATCTTTGCTAACTTCAAGATGAGGAGGCAACAATCAAATCACACAGACTGTGGATGAAAGATTTTTAGTTAACCGGAGTCGTTTCGAATGAAACATCAGACTATGCTGGAAAGTCAAGCCCCTCAAATAAATTTCTGACCTTAACAAGTTAAAAATCAAACTTTATTAAAACTGAGTTTTTTTCCTTTTTGTCCCACAGACGTTAAAAGTCACTAATCGTAGTTTTAAAGTCGGTCACTGGCTGAAGAACCTTTGCCATCAGTCGGTCATGAGGAAGTGTGACTGGGTCATCGAGCGCTCATTACCAACATGGACCTCATTAGTGCTGATTAGATAACTTCTGCTATTGATCATCAATCACTGAGTGACAGCTGCTGGCTGATCGAGGGGTCCAAAGAGCACGAGGGGTCAAACTTCAGGAAACAAGTATGATAGTAATAATAAAAAACGGTATGAAGTTTAATTGTGTTTCAATCAGAATTTTCATCTTTTTTAAACTTAACTAACCTTTTGAAACACCATTTTTCTTTTTTTTAACCTTACAAATTGTATTAAAAGATATTTTGGGATGTTTAGAGGTTTAAGAAAGTCAAACAGCTGTTGCTTTCCCAGTTTACTTGCTGTAATGTCTGTTTAAAACATTTTTGTGAGCACAGTTTAGTTTTGAAGTTCCTTTTTTCCTCCACGCTAATAAAACTGACAGCCTTTCTTCCTAAACTTCGCACCAGAAACTTCAACCTCCTATCAGGACAATATCCTGTTTCTAGAGTTAACCGTTCCTGATGTGTGTGTGTGTGTGTGTGTGTGTGTAAATGTCTCCATATAAAAAGGTTGAGGCTCTCGAGTCGCAGGTGTGTTTGGTTTTCCTCTATAGCTGCGCTGTTTGGGGTCAAAAGCACAGCCGCCTCTCTCAGACTATTATTATCCTGGAGAGCCGGCAAACAGGCCGGTGAAACACGACACACAGAACAAACACACTTGGCTGGCATATATTTCTAAACAAGCTGCCTAAAGGTCGGTCAATAACCCGCCGCTCCATCCATCCATCCATCCATCTTAGCATGTTTTCATTTCCCATTAGTCTGAAGGACAGTTTTGAAGAGATTTCATTCATCTTTTTTCGCTCTGCTTCAATCCTTTTTGATCTTTTTCTAAAAACTCTCTCCATGACGGATGAATTTGAATTTTTTCTGTCTATTTTCTCGACTCTCTCCGTGTCATTTCTCCATGTTGCTGCGACTAAAAAAAAAAAAAAAACACACAGATGTTTCCATCGAAACTAAAAAGCATCGGCGCTCAAAAGGCTTCGCAGGCATTTGTTGACGACGGACAGAAACTGTTTGATCAGGTGGCTGATTAGAAAAGAGCAGGCTATTATCGCTCTGTCTCCAACACACACACACACACACACTAATGAGTGCATGTATGAATACGTCATAAAGTCTAATGGACAAACTGTGCACACAACAAAACACACACTCAGAAATGTACGTGCAGTGTAACAGCTACAGGCATCAATCACTCGGGGACAAAAAGCTTTTGTTGCAGGCTGATGTGAAAGCTGCAGATATCTTCACTCTATAAGGGACTGAAGGTCTGAAGCTCCTCCTCTGAAGGTCTGCTGGTTAAACTGGTCTCTGTCGATGTCGGAGTCTCCGCGTCCAAGATCTTTGTCCATTTTCATTGGGTCAGTAAGAGTCAGTCAACTGGGGGGGTCGGTCAGGCTAAAAGGCTAAAGCTAACATTGATTATATATGGAGAAGGCATAATTCAAAGCACTACGGAGTGTTAGAAGTGCCAAGAAATATCTGTAAAAGAAACCTGAGAGACATTGGAAGGCATGGTGTTTGATCTAAAGTGAATTACATTTCAAGTAAAGGCATTTAGCTCTCAGTTTACCCTAAACTGATAAA
>JAPZDY010000006.1:20718345-20729425 GCA_029783645.1 Ctenochaetus hawaiiensis | reverse complement strand
AGGCATGGTGTTTGATCTAAAGTGAATTACATTTCAAGTAAAGGCATTTAGCTCTCAGTTTACCCTAAACTGATAAAGAAAAAGTCAAACTTAACTTTCATTTCTAAATGCAGCTGACAGATGCATCATGTTTCAAATCTTACTGATCGTCCATCAAACTGCACTTTTTGAGGCCACGTGCAGTTTTAATTTCTTCCTTTCAAACCTTTAATGTCTGGAACGACTGATGCAAAGTCCAGTACGATACGTCAGGAGAATGTTAATAACATTTTAAAACCATCTCTGCTGGTTTTACTGAGTCAAAGTGCAAACACTCTCAGGCTCTCCAGGACGCCCATAAAGTCTTTGTGGACCTCTTAGCTTTATCAGTCAGTGTTTGTGAAGAGGGCTGGAGGGTTCTCTAATCAGGCTGATAGTACTCTACTCTTTACACACACACACGTACACACACACTAACACAATTACAAAAGTCAACGTGCAGAGTTCATATGGCTGCTGAGGCCATGGTCAAGGCCGGCCCCTCCCTGCACAGGTGGGAGGGGCAGACTGTTGTGATAGCTGAGCTGACAGTGACGGCAGGAAGTGATGCGCTCCCACAACATGCACGTGGAAAAACTGCGACAGGGTTTACGCATGGATCAGAAGCACCACGGCAAAGGCTGCGCTTTCCGTCGGGGCTCGTGCAAGGATTCGAAATAGAAACCTGACGGAAAACCTCAAAGTAAAGTTCTGACAAAGTTCCATTACATGCACGTTTAATAAAATAAAAATATATAAAAGTAAAACTCAAAATATGAATCATAGCAGAGTGTTCTTACATACTCAGAAACATGTCTGTAAGGGAACTTTCGGTGAACATTCCACCGCTGGTTGTTATGTGACCAACAAAGGTCTGCCATCCTGTCCAACCTGTTCGCCTGCAGATAACAGCCTCACAGGCGAAAAATCCAAAAATACTCCAATCTGCTCGAGTTTAAAAGTAGCCCGAAGCCAATGAGGTTCACATGGAGGAGTCTAGTATATGACAAGCTATAAATATGTGTCTTTTGCAGGTTAAGCACCAGCTGTGAGCCATTCTCTGCATGCACTGAATAAATAGGAGGACACACACTGAACATGTCACAGTGCTAACACACACTTTTACTGCAATTTAGAGGTTTCAGGTGACATAAACTGCTTGGAAAGTGGTTTTAAAATCTTTCAGCAGAACAGTTTGAACCACTCACTGAGCGTGTCTTCAAACACTTGTAATAAATAAGGAATTTCATACATAAATCACAGGTTACACGTCTATAAGAGGAGCTGATCGACTCCTACGCTGACGAATCTTCAAATCACGCAGTCAAACTGATTTCCCAAAACCTTGTGAAAAGATCACAACTCTTATTACCACATATGAACCTTTAGAAAGTAGGTTAACTTTGGTCCAAAGAAGAAACTGAAAGATTCACACCATACTTGATCAAATCATCATGCTCACACATTTCCTGATGCTATCACCTTAAGGCAAAAAAAACCAAAAACAAAAGTCACATCTCACCTCCAGTGAATTG
The DNA here is from genome assembly GCA_029783645.1 of Ctenochaetus hawaiiensis. Lineage (NCBI taxonomy): Eukaryota > Metazoa > Chordata > Actinopteri > Acanthuriformes > Acanthuridae > Ctenochaetus > Ctenochaetus hawaiiensis. The sequence goes on along the minus strand of JAPZDY010000006.1, from coordinate 20,727,872 downwards.
AAACAGATATAAACGCGGGAAAATGTGTAACCATATTAAAGACTCTCTTGCCGACACAGGTGTTGATGCAACATGTAGATAATTACGATTGTAATCAATCATGACATGACAGAGACGCTCCTTCTGGCTTTTCAATAGAAAAATCTACAAGCACAAACACACAAGGACACGCTGGAATGGGGACAATTATCATTTACTGACATGAAGATAATTTATTTTCTGAGGCAAAACTGCAAGAAACTCACTGATTACAGTTTCTTAAGTCAAAGGATTTCAAGTTTTTTAACTTCTCGGAACTGAACATCTTTGGTTTTAACAAGAAATTCTTCAACTTGAGCTTTCTGGATATTAAGATGCCATTGTTTTTCTGTTTGTTTTTCTGCGAGGAAAACTTTTGGTGTCTTTATCAGCCTTCAGATCTCACAATCAAACCCTAATGGGGACATGAAGATTGCACTTCATTTTATCAGTGAGTCTGTCAGTCACCGCTGAACGCAAACACAGGTGCAAACACTCAGAGAACATCTCTTGAAAAACGATTAAAAGAACGATAATTATGTCTGCTGCCAGGCAATAAGTACATTTTTTAAAATAAACTGGAGGCAAACGTAACGAGGCTGTAATGCCACTCATGTTATCTCTAATATTTGCTGTGGATAGGAGACTGGCTGCAGTACTTTGTATGAGCTGTGGGTGTGAACAGGCTGCACAACTCAAGTGGGCAAACAGAGAGCTGCATTAATCAATTCTGGAAAAGATAAAGCATGAATAACTTTCAGCGAGTCAGAGAATGAAAGAAAAGCGCCTGCGTTTTGAAACAGTTTTAGATGTGAAAAGGGTTGGACTTCTTTAATAATGTAGTTTTCAACCTGTCAGTTTAGATTCAAAAGCTGGGTTTAATCTAATTCAATGACTTTAATCTAATCCTAAGAAGTTGAGGATTCAGGTAACTTGTTCTGCAGGAAGGTGACAGCTACAAAAACACAAAGGGACCCAGGAAGGAGCCTTGATGCACTCCACAGTTAAGAGGATGCAGAATAAACCTAATGAGCAGTGACCCGTTTGCCGCGACAGTAAATGGTGATGAACGTCCATCCAGATCACTGTGTTTGTGCAGAATTTGTAGAGAAAACACTGACATAAGAAGAGAGGAAGCAGTAAAAAGCTTCTCCCATTTCAATGGATTCTGCTCTGTCATATCGCTTGATTCGCCAGAAACCTTTCCTGCAGTGTAGAGCAGCCAGCTCCACATGTCTAACTCATGAGTCACCATCAACGGATTGCAAAGCAAGACGAGGCAGGCCTGGTTTTGCCAGATCGCAAGTGAAGCCTGTTAGATTTCGTGAGTGACCAGTCTGTTACATATTTCACTTTTGCAACCTCGGACTGCTGATTCATGGAGGAGTGTTGGGTTTCTTCAAAAATCTTAAAAACTGCCTATTCTGGGATGATTTATCCGCAGTGGTTCCCATCCAGGTGTTCAAGACACACCAAGGTGGCTACGAGACGGTTACAGTAAAGACATTTTTCAGACTTTCTATAACTGTTCGTCCTTGTCAATAAAAAAATGATTTTTACCTTCTCAGGCCTATAAAAGAATGTCAGTGAAGCAACTGAACCATACAACTTACAACTTGCAGACGCTCAACCTGTGATGAAGGTTTGCAGAGAGATATAAGGTTTTTTTTAAAGTCATGAAACGCCACAAAAGGTCAGACAACCAACAGCCCTTTGGATTTTTCATTGGCACTTTTTTTCCTTGCAAAAGCCAATTGTAACGATAAGTTCAAGTCAGTCAGCGAGACAATTTTAAAAGGCCACACCATGTTACAGCCCAACAAAAGACGAAAAACAAACACGCTTACAAGAAAGACAAGTTTGATTTATCATTAAAATATTACGTAATGACAGAAGCGTTTTCCAAGTCGCAGATGATCACATGGTCCTACAAAAAATGAAGACATCCACTTGTTTGTTAATCCTTGTTAGCTTAGCAAAAGTGGGCTTGACCATGTTTTACAGGCTACTGCATGAAATACTGTTGAAAAAAATGCATTTCTTTTTAAATTTAATGTTTTTCTTGAAACCCACAGGTGTTGATTGATAAGTTCATGGCCTGAGGTAGAAGGAGAGGAGTAATACAGCTCTTACCAATAAGAAAGTTTAGTTCAAATGTCGGACAAAATGCACAGATTTCCAAGTTATCCAGGATGGGAATTTAAACTTATCCAGCATCCCTCTGATTCAGCGTTCATCAATTCAGTTTGATCTGTAATCCAAACTCCTGCCACTAACACATTCTGCATCCGTAATCCTGTGTAATTTCTCCTCTTTCTGCTTTATTGTATCATGTTGTTTACTCTTGTTATTGCATATTTTATAGTCTATTTGTCTTTTGCTCTGCTGTATCCTGCTGCTGCCACAACCCAACTTTCCCACTCGGATCTATAAAGTTTCCTCTTATCTATTTATGACCACGGAGGGCTCTGTTTGTATTTGCACATTCATATATGTGGACGCTTTTTCTCTCTGTTGCTATTTTCAGGAGGAGATCTGCAGCATTTATCGCAGTGAATCTCCACAATCCAGTTCTGGGGCTTCTGGGAATCCACAGGTTTCACCTTACAGAAGGGAAACACAGTGAAACCAGTCGTCCTTCCAGTCTGCAAACCCCCCACGTTCCTCCTCCTCCATCCTCTGAAAAGGGACTGAAAAGCAGGAGTAACTGGTTTGGCCTTTTGTTTTAACTGCATGTCTTCCCTCTTTTTTTTTCTCCTCCTTTCTTCATCCTCCCCTCCTCCCTCCCTTTTTTTTTTTGTTCTCCCTCTCTGGGGAAGCTCGGAGGGCAGGTACGAACACGTTTCAACATGGTGGAGCAAAAAAAAACAAAAAGAAGGCTTGAGCAAACTAATGTCGCTTCTATGTTGTTTTTTCTTTTTATTGAGTCGTTCAGCATTAGTTACTGGGTGTATCGAAACTGGCACTGTGACAGAATGAGCCTTTACAAAAGTAAATAAGCTAAAACATACTGCAGTCAGATCTTCATGGTTACAGCAGTGAGATGACGAGGGAACGAGCGCTGGTTTAGCTAGTCTGGATCTGGACAGAAAGAGTGAATGAAAGCAAATCACAGAGCGACGCAAAAGTATGAAATGGTGCAAAATTAAACTTATATTTCTTCCAAATCATCGTACATATTAACAAATTGTGAGGCAACAAAACAACAGATTTCCTTGACCAAACTGTCTGAATCTGTAATCTGCAACAGTCTCCTGTTGCAACCGTCGAGGCTGGTGAATACAACGTGAAATCAGCCACATTATCCTTTGTTGTGTTAAATGGAGCGCTGCGATAATCCAGGCTGAGCGCCGAATTCACACTCGCTGCCATCAGTCTCCTAAAGTTCACCATCAGTGGCTCGTCTATCAGCTGTCTATTAGCAAACCTGCGATGTGCAATCATGTCAGGTCCAATTAGCTAAAAATGTTCCCTTTTTTGCGCACATATTAAGAAGGCTGATGTTTAATTAATCAAATCTGCCTCTAATAAAAGAAAAATGCATGTTAAGAAAAATAAAGGTAATTGAAATCAAGTGGATTTACATGTCAGAAAGCTGACGATCAGTGATGTGAACGTACTGTGCATACCATAGCAAAGAGAAACTAACATTTCAGTCCCTGTCATGTTAGCATCGGTTTCCTCACTGTTTTCTCACCTGTGTGCGTCCTTTGGTGCGCCTTCAGATGGGAGCTCTTTGTGTAAACTTTGGTGCAGCCTGAAAAGAAATCACAGACAAAGATCATGAGCTCGGCTGACGCAGAGTTTATCTTGGCTATAAAGCTGTTATCCAAGCAGAAGACATAAAGTTTCTCGTGTTGTTTTTCACCTGTGAGCCAGTGAGAATCACACACTGGAGGAAAAACAGAGGTGACTCATTCACATTTCCCACTACAAGAATCTTTAGAGGCCAAACGGACCATTTCAGACAGATGTCATGAAACGTTTCCAATAAATCTCTTTCAGTTGATGAACTTCTCCTGACTTTACTTCCTACATGCATGCAAGCTGGTTTTAATTAATGCAAAATCTCACCAGCTGAGCGTATCATTAGTCCGTTCAGTGCAACTTTAGTGAAGGATTTTACACATTTAGTCCTCATTGCCTCAGGAATAGTGCAGCAGCTTGACAGTTTCTAGCTTGTTTAATGTTTAACATGTTCAAAACGAAGGAAACTGCACAGAAATCAGGCAGATAATCCCACTTTATTTAAATATCTTCATGTTTTTTTTTTTAAAAAAAAAACATCCTGACCTCAGTTGCACCCTGTCAGAAAGAAGGAAGTTGTGCTTTTGCTTTGGGAATTTTTCATATTTACACAACCGTGACATTGGTAGAAGCAATTTGAACCGACCTGTTAAAACTTGTTTTTATTATTATATAACTGTTGGAAAGCTCACAAAAACTTTAAGGACTCTGGCTGCTAATCGTGTGTGTGCGTGTGTGTGGGTGTGTGTGTCTTGTGCTAAAAATGGAAGCATACCACGCAGCAGAAGCACTTCTCTTTGTTCACATGGACAGATATTAAATTACATGCTGCTTTGTATGTTTCTTTAGGTCTGGAAAAAAGTCTGGAAAATGCTGGAAATCGTGCATTTCTGTTAAATGCAACAGACTAGTGAGAAGAAACAACATGACAACCATGATGGGTTTGTGTTAACGAAACCTTTTTTTGTCTTCTCATCCATGATGAGTGGCTTTAAGTTAACATGGCAGACATCTCATCAGTGTAGAGAGCCTTTGTTTGGGAGGTTTAATTGTCTTTTGCATGGAGCAACACTGGCCTGAACGGAGAGATCTTGCAATGAAGTGAGACAACTTTATTTAAAGTTTTTAATTTGTTAAAATGTCTTTAACGAGCAGAATAAATTTTCAGTTTTTAGTTTAAAGACATTGTCACTACATGAGGCCTGTTGAAACTAGAGGCTTTTCTTGCTTTAGCAGATCTAATTTCTCTATGATAAATATCTTTTTCGTGTGAATGAAGACAAAGCACAGACCTGGGTAGTCACAGAAGTGGATCCTCCTCTTCTCCAGCTCTGGATTGTTCCGCCTGTTGTATTTGGGACCCGTCAGGACCCCCTGACCGTGTGTCATCAGCAGGGCATGTGGGGACAACCCCGTCACCTTGATCCCTCCCAGACGCTGCTGGTACGGAGGCGGAGGCTGGGTGGCCAAGCCGAGCAGCTCTGCCTGACCGTCCGGGCTCCCTGGCTGAGAGTTTGGCGGCGAGGGCGGCAGACTGTGAGGCGCCGTGTGCTGGGACGAGTTGGTCGGAGAGGCCTGGTAGTAACCGTGGTGCTGCTGCAGGTGATGCTCCGCCATCATGTAGTTGCCGTTGGTCGTGGGCAGAGCGACGCTGCCGAGGTTCAGCATGGTCCTGCCGCTGTTGGAGCCGTGTGCCGACGGGCTGCTGTGGGACAGAGTCATGGTGAGGTCAGCACAGCTGGTGATGGGCATGTGGTAGACCTGCTGCTGGGGGGCCGGGGGTCCGATGTGAAGCTCTGTGTCCAAGTTTGGCTGCTGCTGTTGCTGCTGCTGCTGCTGCTGCTGCTGCTGGGACCCTGCGGGGACGCTCACCACTCCTCCTGAGCTCATGTCCGGTTTGATGAAAACGCTGTTGACCACAGGCGGCACGCTGAAGACGGAGGTGAAGTCCGGCAGGGCCTGGGTGGTGGAGGTGGGGATGGAGCAGGGTACCTCCAGCCCAGGCTCCGTCTTGATCTGCTGTGGCGTGAGGGTCTTGGTGTTGGGCCGGTAGAGGCCTGTGCGAAGGTGAGTGGTGCTGGGAAGGATGACGTTGATGTTGAGGCTGTAAGGGGTGGCGGGCTTGTCCTCGGAGAAGTACTCGTCGACCACAGAGGCGCTCTCTCGTCTGTATTTCTTGTCACCGGTTTCGGGTGGGAGACTCAAGAGGGAACTGCTGACCTGGGGGAGGTATTTGTCCAACTCCAGCTGAGTCTGAATAGAAACAAAGGAGATAGAAGATTAAAGGAAGAATCCAACATGTGCAAAGAAGCTGCCAATCACTGCAAGCCTTTCTAAATCAGGCTGGATGTACAGTGAACCTGTTTAAAGCTAAACGTGAGCGCGCTGACATGTGAACTGTTCGGTCTCTGCTGAGAATCCTTTGCACAGCAGCTTAAAGTCAACCCAACGAGCAGTTGTAGGCTTTGAAAAGCCTTTGGAGAACACAGTGGAAACATCCACAGAAGCAGCAGCAGTGGCTACTGTTCGGCGACATCAACAGGGATGGCACATGTGATAACTGCTGTAATTATTTTGTGACATTAAAGCTTTGCAGATGGTGATAAGATGGCTGCGACATGACTCAGTTCCACCCAATCCACAGTTACTGGACACTAGTAAGTTTTTACACATCATAAATAAACTGACTGGGGGGACGGAGAAGCACCAGGGTACTTATAAGAGATTGAAATCTGTTAAGGAAGGATAAAAGAAAAGTTTTAGAGAGGTTGGTACCAGGACCTCCATCCCTGCATCCCTCCATCATCCTCCCCTCTTTCAAACCTCACATTCCTGTTTCCAACTGGAGCTCAGTGTCCTGACAAGAAGCCAGGAGCCGTGAAATAAGGACTGACAGCTGAAAGGAGGTTTCACCTGCATCTAAAATGATGTTACCCATTTTGTCTGCAGGGTTGCATGTTTTTAAGATGTGTTTACCAGCAAACACAAAGTAGTTGGAAATAAAATCGACAGACTGTCAAAGCAACGTTGAAGCTCTCAGGGATCAGTGATGCAACTGAACATTTTCATCCAGGAAAACAGATTTTTTGCCCACCGTCGTTTGTCAAGAAGGATCCACTGACACACACACAGGAAGTGATGTGTTTTACATTTCATTTTGGAGAAGGAGATGCTGCTGAGCCACAAGAAGCCAGTTCAGCCCAGTTAAAACATGTCCTGCACAGAGCATGTCAACCAAAAAACACTGCCAAGAGTTTAATTTGTTGGTTCAAAACGACTCACAGATTAAAGTTAATTAAACTTGCCGGTGGCAGCGAGAACTGCTGACTTTCACCTCTTAAAATGTGTTTTTTTTTTGCAATTTCACGCAAAGCTATAAAACCTATTTCCTTGAGTCTTCCATAAACACACAATTACCTGCCACACTGGTTATTTCACACAGAACGTTTCTGTATTTATGCTTTCACTTGTGCTCTTCTAGCTGGTTTGAAGCAGGCGCGGCTTTGTTCGGACAAGATGGAGCGAAGCGTTTCCACGCACCAAACAGGAAAGAAAAATAAAAGAACTGAAATCTGATGACAGTTATTGCTGCTCGCTTATGTTTTCAGGGGAAATACGACTGTGACAGGCGATAAAAAGTGTTGAAACGGTGCCTTTGGTCAAATAAGGAGACATTTTTTTAAGCAACAAGACTAGACAGGTGGAGGTGTGTGTTTCAAATGAGATTCTTTCTTTGTTTGAATGGACGGTATAATCTGATCTGAATCCTGATTAACTGGTGTGTGTCATTTAGAGTCTGTGAAGCGGACAGTCAACTCCTTCAGAGGCGCACAAGCTGTTGTGTAAAGCATCTGTGCTGCAGAGACCACACACACACACACACACACACACAAACACACACCCACACCACAAAGAAGCACGCTCAAAAGCATAAATGCACCTGCTACAAATGCAAAAACAGCAAATGTATGTTTGCACACACAAATGTGCACAAATGAAGTCGTGCACATGCAGATGCACACCGATTAACCGACACAGTAAGCTAATCAAAAAACACACACGAACAGAGGATTCCTGCCGTGGGTGTGGCTAATGGACGTGATCTGATGCATGAAGAAGAAGAAAAACGACAACATTCAGCCGAACCAAAACAAAGACTGAAGGCATGAGAGAGACGTGGCGAAACTTAAACACCGACAGGTAAAAATAGACCTGCCAGACATATCGGATCATCACACTGACAACGACACACAAGGCTGAAGAAAAGACGAAGGGAGGAAGGAGAGACTGAGAAAAAGTCGTCAAAAATAAAGAAAAAATGTATATTTATACGGCTGTATTCTCCCCAAAAACTATTTATTTTGACATGACAGAGAAAAAGGAAGCAAATAATGAAATCTTTCCAGTTAACAGACAAATCAACTGATCATTTCAACACTTATCCGTCTACTTCTTCACCATTGTCATTTAAGTGAGTCTTATTACAGCGTTTATACTTTCTATATTTATGGCGTCTGTAGATTTAAAGCATTGAAGCACCAGATTGAGTTTCTATGTTTTGTCTCGATCATTCGGATCTGAACTGGATGAACTGAACTCTTTGTGGAAGTTAAAGCCCAGAGAGCCGAGCAGAGTTCAGGACCGAATCGCCTGATTTGGGGACAAATGACCTAACGAGGTGCTGATGTGCTCGATGGAGCTTCCAGAAGCTCCTGTTTCAACACTGTTATTCTGCAGCCCGGCTTCAAGTGCCAGCACTGTCAACACACACACACACTCAACACACACTTCCTATCCTGTCAGTAACAATCTGAGGCTCATTGCTCTGTGGGTGCGTCTGCATGTTGACGGTGCAAGTTTGCGAGTGAAAATTTTGTACTGAAGTGTTCATTTTGTTTAAGTGCAGGTCACATCGTGTTTCAAGTGCGTTTTTGAAATTTTTTAGTTTAAATTTAGTTTCTGTTTTTCACTGTTGACTCCAAACTTCAGTTTCACTTTACTGTGAGATTAAGTTTGTATGTGAACTGTTTCATTCAGGCACAACATCAATATTTGCATCATGTGCACTTATTGAAATTAATATCATTTTTACTGAGACTAGATGCACACTTTTCTTTTTGGGATTTTTTTTAGTGAAAACATCTTGTAAATGCACTGTTCTCATATTTGCATGGCCATGTGTCTCTGTGTGAATGTGTGTGTGTGTGTGTGTGTGTGTGTTTGCTGGAGGGGATGAAAGACGTCCATCGTTTGTTTCTGGTGAACTCACACCAGCTTGTCATCGGTGCAATCTGAGCGCTCGAGTGAAATTAAAGTCTCGGGTATTTACTGAGGAAAAAAAAAAAAGAGAGAAAACAAAAACAGCCTCTCTGTTTCCTGTCCACTGAGGCTCCTGTGTGCCTTTCAGGACGCCACACAAACAGGCCCTGTGCTGCCGGGGGCTGTAACCCTTGGGTACCCTTGGCCTCGCCCCCCCCCCATCCCGCCGGCCTGCTGTTGATCTGTCGCTGTCACCCTCTGCTCTCTGATTCACCTGCATCTTTTCTCACTATTGACATTTCTCCATTGAGCCTCTTTTCTGTCTTTCAGTTCATGCAAAGTCACACTGTGAAGAGATTAAGGTTTTAAAACGAGGATGAAGCTTAGTTTCTTTAATAATAAGTCAAGGCACTGTAATGCACCAAAACTTAAACTTAATTTATACTAATAAACGCCTTTATTTCTGAGTGTGCATTAGGCCTGCACCATTCAGGAAAAAATAT
>JAPZDY010000006.1:20505789-20515899 GCA_029783645.1 Ctenochaetus hawaiiensis | reverse complement strand
AGTGTCACAACTTGAGAGTAGATTTGTGTAGTTTGAGCTGCTGATTGGTGATTTATTTCCAGGTTATCAGGAAAAAAAAATAAAAAGAGTCTGACTGCTATTAAAATGAGTAGAGTTGCATTCTGATGTGCATCATAAAAGCTGTGGATTTGTCAAAATGAAACAAAATTAGTTCAAAATCCAAATGTGGATTTACCACGAGATGCCAGTGTTGTCTGTAGAAGTTACATCTGTTCAAAAGTCCTGCAGTTATTTTAACATCTGTACCGTTTTATGAATGAATATAATGTGGATACAAATGGCAAACAAATAAATGCTTGTTTTATTACCAACAGAAAAGTGAAAGAGTTTTTTTGTTTTTTGGATTTTTTTAGTTTCAAGAAGCAACAATAAAAAAAAAAAAAACAGCCAGCTGTAAACATTCAGCCCTGAACGGATCAGTGAAACAGGCCACAGCAGGTTAAAGACGAGGACCCAGTGGACACGAAGCCTCGACAGGAAAAAAACATCAGTTTACAAAACGTTGTGCTTTAAAATCGTCTTCCACCATCATAAAAAAAACCCCCATAATTTCATGCTCCGGCTCCATACATTCAGACACCCCCGCCCTCCCCCCTCCCCCACCCACCTCACTTCAAGGCATCACACCCACGGGAGTGAGCGCGAGCCGGCATTTCCTCATGGAAGTGAGACATCGCACAGTCCCGACCCGGATCCCACAGTCACATACAAACACATGAACAGCTAAACAAAAAAAAAAACCCTCACCTTGAAAACTAACCAGACCTCAAAACAAAAACTTTAAAATTAAACACAGTGAACAAATAAAAATCTACCATCAAACAGAAGCGAAGCGAACTAACCCGACCAGAACATTTTCACAAATGCTCTTTTTAACTGTGTCGCAGAAAAGCTGCTTCACAGTTACACTGAAAAAAAAAAAACATCTGCTGAGCGGAACTTAACGAATAAATCTTCATCTATGTATAAATATTTACATGCAGGGTAAACTCAACGTAAAACATCCTCTTCCTCTTCCTCTGGGCTAACGAGGCTTTTGGTGGCTTTGAGGACGATTTTGTGCTCTTTGTGCTCGACGGCGTCCGACTTCTCTGAATGTGCATTTGTGACAACTGGAAGCTGAGACTTTTTAAAAAAACTTTGCATTTGGTTCCACATGAGCACTTTGTCTTCCCTTCAGTGAGCAAGTGAGCCCCCTAGTGGACATTAATGTTTAACAGGCTGAGGGATTAATTGATCATCACTGAGAAAATTATGGCTTTAATACTGAGACTAAAGCATCGAATTGGAACTAGTATTGATACACATACAGTGATAAGTTTGTGGCAGGAGTCCTTGCCGTAAATTGTTTGAATATTTTAAAGTTACAAAGGAGGAAAACTGAGGGAACTGTGGAGGATGTGTTTCACATGAACTGAAACTCATGGCGTGTCCCAAATCCTCCCAATATCTCAAGTGAACTACATACTTTTCCTCATTCTTTACTGTTTGAGCAGATTGCAAACAAACATACTTACCTTACTTTACCAATATGAGCAGGAACTTGTCAGTAAATAGTGCAATATATGACAGATTATTACTGCCAATAAAATTCATAAAGAGAAAGCAAAATGTCTTTTAAGGGTTTCAACATTTGTCTTGAGCTTTCTCATCCTTAATCCACATTTGTCTGCAGTTTTTCCTCTTGTGAGCAGCTTTTCATTTCCTTTCAGACTTGTGGGAGAATTTCATCCATCATTATCCATCGACAGCACACTCAAATCTACTCATTTTAATATCCTTTAATCACTTACAGTGTAGCACATGTACAACTCGTATGCAAACTCAAAACCTGCTTAGTTTAAGTATGTAGTGTAGATTTGAGACAGACCATCAGTTTCCCCTCGTTTGGCAGCTCTCTCTCTCTCTTATCGAAGCGTTTCAGGGTCGACGATGCTCATGTGAAGCTAAATGCGCTTTTGCTTTTAGTTACACGCTCACCTGTCAGGTAGGGACGAGACAAATAACTGATACAGCAACATATTACAATACAATCACCTGTGATCGTTTAAAAAAATGCAGTCTGGCCCTTTGCAATTTTATTTTCCCTTAAAAGTTACAGAAAATAAAAATACTTTTCACTTATATTTTGCTATTTTTTAGTATGTTTTTCTCTCCAGTTGCATAATTAACTTTATATCACAAATGACTGTGTTGCAATATGGCAGAATCACATGTTCAGTGATTCATTTGTGAGCAAAGTATCATGATTTTCCCGTCCCTGCTGCAGAGAGCCAGTGAAGTTTTATCTGGTCGAAAAGGTCGACATCCATGAATCATCGGGACACTGGATGCCATGTTTCAGTGTTAATCTGGGAGTCAGATTAATAAAATTAATCCAGAAGTGTGTTTGTTAGAAAAAGCAAAGACTTTAGTTTCAAAACAATCTCACATGTGATTCATTTTGATTTGTATTCATTGGTTGATGTTTTTTTAATCAGTTGATTTACATAATTAAGCAGATTATGATTATTAAGGTGAGACAGAAGAGGGAGTCTGTTCGTACCAGAGAGGACGTAATCTGAGCTCAGATTTTTAAACAGCTCGGTCCTCTGTTCTGCTAAAATCTCTCCCAGTTCCCAGTTGTCATTGATCGCTTCATTCTGAAAGGATTCGCTTTATGATTATTTGTTTTTTTGTTGTTATCAAAAAAAGCCCAAATGACACACTCACCCCACACAAGTTCGATCTGTCCAAACCCAAGATTTGAACACACGGTTCCAAATTTAGGGAGGGAAAGAGGGATTTCAACCACCACCAACCCTGGGAGCCCTGAGGATGAGGGAGGGGGGGGATGCAAGCGGGGGGGGGGGGGGGGGTAGGGTTAGGGGAGGGGGGGTGACGTCGGGGTCTTCTTGTCGTTCAATATTCCTGTCGGAGAGAAGCAGTGTGTCTTTAAGGGGTTGTAATGATTTCCTGTTACAAAATAAAACACAGGTGAGGTTTTAAACAGGCGGATTTTTTTTCCACAGTTCACACAGAATGTTTTCAGTTTCTCTGGTCTTCTGTGTTTTCAGAGTTTTAAGCTTCACTCCAAGTTTTTCTGTTAATTTAAGTGAAGAGAAAACATGTATTTTCTACATTTGTTTGGCTGTAAATGACAGCAGTTTTTCTGTGTATCTCCTCAGCCAACAGCTGCAAAACAGCTGCAGTGGAGGATTATGCAATGCAAGGAAATTCTGCGTCCATCAAAGAATTTCCTGTAAAAGTGCCAAACCAAAGTACGAACCAAAATATTTAGAAATTAAACAAGCAGAGGAAACACTTGAGTAAAACTGACTGATAAAATAACTAACTTTTATTTTAAACAAATGCTTTTGCAACGATAAAATAAATACACAACCACTTGTCCTTAATGCAAAAAAAACATCAATAATCCTACATAATCCCTGTCACTCTGTATTCAACATAAGAAAGCAGCTGCACAGTTTTGTAAAATATTAAAAAAGCTGATTTTTAAACCTCAAAATACTGAGATTTAAAATAATTAAATTGCAAGTTTTTTTTAACCTAAAACCAGCTGCAGAATCGACTGCAGCAGCAGCTTTTTACCACAAGGTGGCACCAGATGGCATTAATTCACATGAGTACAAGCTGCTTCACAGCCAGCTGTTGTCTCTTAGTTACCAACAAACAGCTTTCACACCTGTTTAAATAAAAGTGAGGAAGTCTCACTACACTTGGAGAGTTTGATTCGTATGGAGGTGCATCTCTGCAGCACCACGATGCTTCATGTAGAAGCTGTTCAGCTGTAATCACACACTCTCTCCTCCTCACTGTGACCTCTGGACCTCAGTTTCTCAGAACAAGTTTCCTCATCGTCAGAAGACAAACACAAACTTCCCTCTGCTGAATGTTTGCTTAGATTACACCAAACCTCATTAATAAGGAAGACTTTACGAGTCCCGGTCAGAGTTTTAACCAGAAGCAACATTTAACATCTAAAACTCATCTGTTCTTTCTCCTCTCTGTCCTGTTTTTACCTCTTTGATCATCTCTCCAGTTCTCTCGATGATGATGGTCTTGGCTTCTTTGACGGGCGAGGTGACCTGATAGTCGTCGCTCAGCAGACCGAGGATCGGGTACTGGTTCCTGTACCTACACACACACACACACACACACACACGGACACATGTTCAGCTGTGGCTTGAAGAGACATATTTTGGTGGATGATTTTAAAGCTGCAGAATAAGATAATAATCTGTTTATGATCTTATCCTGATTAATTCCTGATAATTTTCTCCTTTTTTTTGATTCATCTCATTAGATTTGTATTTTAAACTTTCCAGAAGCTTCATCTTTTACCACCAAACACTCCCCAGCTCACTCTTTGCAGAGTCAGCTTGTATTCATGGTGTAAAAGTGAAAACACTTTAAGATGTTCCCACTTAAAGCACCTCTCTTCTGTTGATTTGGATACTCTGTATGTTAAACAATCATCAGTCATCAATCACTAAATATGCTCCTCTTGGTGGCGCTGTGGAGCCATGAGGAGGCGACAGGTGTGTGGCAGCAGTGAAACTCTGAGGTTTGAGCTTGAAGAATCAACAGCAGAGAAGATTGAAGGAGATGTTTGGGAAGTTTCTGTGGACTTTCTAAACGTTTGCCTCTGTGATTTTTGCAGTCACCTGGAATACAAGCTGACAGAAACTGCTGAAAGAGTGAGTTTAAAACCCGTCAGAGTCACCTCTAATCTTTTTTTAAGAAGGACTGTAAACAGAAATGAAAAGCGTTGTTATCTGAATCGAACTTATCTTAAAAAAGAGCAAACATTATGCCACCTTTCAACAACAAAAAGCTTATCGGCTGCAAGTGATTAAGAAGTTTTAATACTCTGTTTTCAAAAGGTCTCATAGCTTCTTCTAGCATCGCTTTATGATTTTGCTTGAAAAAATAACCCAAGAAGTTGATTTATAATCAAAACAGTTCGTTTTCTGTCACGTTTAACTTGATAATTTAATGCTTTAGACAGTTTGCTGCGGTCTTGTACTTTTTGGTGATGATGGTCTTGGTGACGTTCTTGCTGCTGTCGTTCCTCTCCTGCATCAGCCTCCTGATTTCCTGAGGATCACAAGAGGTCAAAGGTCAGCATCAGGTACAGTTTTTCTTACAGCTCATTGTGTGTGTTTCAAAAAAAAAAAAAGAAAAAAAACTCAATTTAGTTCATCGTTCTCTGTTTTCTCATCGAGTTCGGTCTGGTCTCATTATGGCTCCTGTTGTTAAAGGGGAAAAAACTGTTTTGTAGCTCATTTTTTTAAACTTCTTTGTGTTTTTCTTCTCTTCTTCACAGGTTTTTGTCACCTTTTGCTTCACTGCCAATGAACTGAGAGCAAACCTGGCTGCTGCGCCTCGTCGGTGTGTTTGTGTGAGAAACATAACGGAGGAATGTCACACCAGCACCCTGAGGTGGGACAAACATTCCTGAGGTTTAAAGTAACTGTCAGCTGCAGATATATAAAAAACAATGCCAGAAATTCAGGCTGACTTGAAAAGTGAAAACTGATCAAAGAAATAAATCAACCAATCAGCTCGCAAGCCTGGAGGGTGAATGTGTGAGTGTGTGTGTGTGTTTGTACCGGTTCTGTAACCAGCTGACTTCAGCATCGTGTTTCCTTCCAATGGGAGTCACACACACACACACACACACACACGCTGTATTTATTAGTTATTAATTCTGCTAATATTTAAATAATAGAATTAGAAGTTTCATGGGGAGATTTGCATGTGTTACACAGGCTTTACGTCACAGTTAAATATCATGCAAACCTGCTGTGTGTTTCAGAGATTAGATTTGTGTTTGTTTCACAGTTTCAGGCATTTATTCTGTACAGCTGAGTGTCTACTGGCTGATTCCTGAAGTACTCAAGTATTGTAATCCGTGCTGCGAGTATTAAGTTTGCATTAACTTTCATCTAAGTTACACTGTCGTCTGCAGACGAGCTAATGTGATTAAAATCAGATGCAGACTGTGAAAACTTTACAGAAATGAATGAAAGTCAACTTTTGCTTTTGTTTTCTCTCTTTAAACTGTAACTTTGTGGCCTACAGTCATTAACTTTATTACCTGATGGGGTTGTGAAAACCTAAAGGGGCTGTTCTGGGATTTCTGATTTCCTCTGTACATTTTAAATGTTTATCATCACCCTTTTTTTTTTAAATATTAGAATTTTTTAATGAAGTAATACTGAACATCCTGCAGCTGCTCCCCTAAAACACTCTGCATCTGATAAATCTTTTCAGGTTAAAGTCTGTTCATTCCACATTATAGAAAACCTGACTGAGCTACAGTTCCACAGTGCTGCAGCAGTGTTGGTGTGTGACGGTGCAAACCTCCTCCTGCTGGTTGATGGTGGTCTGCCGCTGCTCCAACATGGCGAGCAGCTCTGAGATCTTCAGCTGGAGACTGTGCTCTGCTGAGGAGCTGGAGTGGGTGACCTCCGTCTGGATGGTTGTTATCTGGGACTGAAGGGACGACAGAAACAGGTGAGAAATATCACAATTATACGGCAGACTCATGTTCTCCAGACCAGAATGCTGATGTGCAGATGTTTAGCAGGTACGTTGTTGAACACGCTGGCTGTCTGAGTTGAGGGCATCAGCATGCAAACATTTGCTTGAGATCACAGCACAGCAGGGGCTGATGGGAAATGTTGTTTTATTACAAATTACAAATCCAACCCAAAGTCAGGTTTTCTTCTCACCCGCAGCCTCTGTATCTCGTCGTCCTTCTCGCGCCTCATGGCGCTCAGCTGGTCGTTGTACTGACGGGACAGCTCCTCCGTCTTGATGTGCAGGGTGGTGCTGCTGGCTTGACCCGCCAGCTGGAGGCCGGATGGATGAGAAGGAGGAGAAAGAAGAAGGAAAATGATCAACCTCATTAGATTGAAACTGCTCAACACGATTCGAGTGTCGCAAAAGTTCATTGTCCAAGGCAGGAATCAAAAAACTTAGACAGAAAGGTTGTTCATAACTTTATTAAACTCTGCTTACTCATATAAATAATCACCACAGGATATCATCTACTGTCTCATCTTCTACTCTTTATTCTAAACTTACGGATAATGAAAGAATTTGGGCTCAATAAGACTGAATTATTTTGTTTTTTAAATGACTTTTATGCACTTTAAATGGTTTGGAATCACATTTTTTTAATGATAGTACATGTTTCCTGAAATCTGACCTTCTTTCTGCACATGCTCACCCACATGACTGTGAAGAAGAGCTTCATGAGTGAGTCTGCTCATAATAAATAACGATTTGCTTTTTGATTATTGACTTTGGAACATGACGAACATACTCCGAAATTACATAAGAGCTTTTGCTGGAATCCGCTCTGGGATTGATTTATGTCACACTGAAAAAAAAAGTTGGCTTGTAATCTGAGATGTAACCGCAGTCACAGATCAAAAGGCCGAAACCGTTTTGACTGCAGGCGCCTGCACCTGCACCGCGTCTCCAAAACCCCGGCTGTGAGAGGTTTGTTGTTCCACGAGGTCCAACCGTGAATCCTGACGACGGCGTTATCGAACACTTTCACTGCAAGCCATCGGTCCATGAGTCAGGACACAACCACACTGATGTTCCCTCAGATTTATGGGTTCATGGATGTGTTTTGGGAGGCGGTTCTCAGCAGGTGGAGGTGTGTGTGTGTGTGTGAGACGGGTGGTGTCTCACCTTCTGTCGCAGCATCTCGTTCTCCTTCTCCAGCGCTCTCATCCTCCCCTCCAGCTCCTTGAGCTTGAAGTCGCGGCTGGAGTCGGTGCTTCGGCTGCTCATGAGCTGACTCTCCAGGGAACGCTGGGTGGAGATGGCTTCTTTCAGGGACAGCTGGGGAGGGACGACACACACACACAGGGGGTCAGAAACACTTAGGAACACACACACATACACACACACAGCCTAACACTAACAAAACCTTAATAAACTTTTTAATAACAGAACAAACAAAATCAAAGGATGTGTGTTCACATGATCACTCTTTAGATTTGAGTCCATTTCTGCACCAAACAAACAACTGCAGAAACCAAGTGCTTCAAACATTCTGTCTGGCTGTTACACAAGTTAAATCATCTACACCACGAATGAAAACACACACACAGTCTCACAGAGGTGTACAGTACCTGGAGTTTACTGTTGTTCTCTCGAACGGCCTCCAGGAGGCAGTCATACTGCCGAGCCTGGTCCGCTTTGAAGCTCAGATCTCTTTCCAAAGCCTCCTTCTCACCTTCCAGACGCTGTGACCGCAGACAGACAGGCAGGCAGACAGACAGACAGACAGACGTATGTTGTGGTTAGAAGTTGTTTTTGTCAGTCACATATTTTCACATAATTCATGTTTCGCACATATTAACTGCTGTGCTTCTGAAACTTGGAATAAAAGAGTAAATCTGCCCTTTCTCCGGTCGTGTCGTGTTTCTGTTGCTCTCTTGTTGTCGTTTGGTTAGAAGATGTGTGTGAGTGTGTTATAAGTGTTTTCGCTCAGGAATGCGTACGTACATTAACTCTGAGTGAACCACATTAACTTGGCAGTAATGAGCTGTAAGTATCTGGCCTGAAGACAGTAAATATCTGCTGTCACTTTAAGCATTTAATTGACTTTAATAACTTGTGCTGTGCAGGCCGGAGGAACGTTCTGTTCTGGAAGTGGAACTTTATGTACGTTTAAGTCTGTTTATGTACGTATCATTTATATAACCAACCACCAACCACCTCGATACATGTTTGTGGTTGTTTTTGTTTGTATACATTAAAGGAAGTATAGATTAACTTGCTTTCATGGTTTCAGAATTGATCTAACTGATGCCAGCAGGAGGTAAGAAAAGGCCGATAAGTTTACATTAATAAAACCTTAAAACCAGCGTTCTGAGAGATGCATTAAGTTAAAAATTTAAACATCTGATGGAATTAAAGAATGATTTTTTCAACCTGCAATGGAGTGCGTCAAGTATTTCCAACTTATTTTACTTTGTGCTTTTACTCCTTAACATTATTATTTTTAAAGTTGACCTTTACAGCTCCACATCATTTATCTGACAGCAACAGTTCTAAGGTACTTTACAGAACTGAAAAACCTGCATTATATAAAACTTACATCTATTTCAAGTCACCAACCAGAATATAAGAGTACAAACTGTGACCAGTTTGATCGGCTACAAGGTTGAATTGCTGCTCACTTGTTCATGCAGCATTTAATAATAAAATGAGATACTTTATGTGCATTTAGCAAAGAAAGACTCAGTGTGATTTAGCTTGTTTTGCTTGAGTAAATAATATAATTCTTCCTTAATTAATTTCTTATAAAATATAATTTGAATAAATGTTTTTCAAAAAAAAAATCACAGATTTGCTTTAATTTTACAGTTTATATTATTTTAAAGTTGTCTGTTTGTGTGGCTTATCATGTAATGATCTGACTGTTCATGATGTTTGATGCTGCTGTTGTGATTCATCTGAGCGGTGCACAGATCTGTGATCCTCCGGTTAAATGTTGGAGTTTGCAGAGTTAAAGTATGCTTTAAATCAGGTTCTCAGCGTGTTTTTGGTGTCCGGTGTTTGCAGATCTTACCCGCAGGTCCTCAGACATGTGCATCAGCTCCTCCCTCAGACTGCTGAAGGTGGACAGCAGCAGACGCATGCTCTTATCTGCAGTGAGACGAGTCTGACGGAGAAACACACAGACAGAGGAATTAACACCAGAGATGATACAGTGTGTTTTAGATTTTTTAACAAAGCGATGAAGCTTGTTGCTTGACAGTAAAAATAAAAATGTTAACACTTATTTTAACCCCCTCTCTGTGTTTAGTCTCTGCATGTTGTATAAAAGCTGTTTTTCACTGGAATAAAGATCTTCTCACCTGCAGCAGGTAGCGGATTTGCTGTTTGGTCAGTTCGGTGGCTCCTTTGGGAAGCAAAGCCTCCACCTCCTCTTTCTCCACCTGAACACACACACACACAGATATTATATAGTAACAAATGCAGACAGAACAAACAAGGAAAAATCTTTTTACTTTGCATACGTTTATTTTCCCTTCTACCTCAGGAACTTTCCTC
>JAPZDY010000006.1:20434784-20447548 GCA_029783645.1 Ctenochaetus hawaiiensis | reverse complement strand
TTATTCAGCTTCAGTAGAATCAATTGTTCCCCTTCTTGGGCTGAAGATGGATCCAGCTGCACCAAAAAGCCTTTGGCAGGCAGGGCTGTGTTTAGCTTGAGCCACAGCTTGGATAGAGCTGGGAAAGATGTCAACATGTCCGTACCTTCAGCTGTGCATGTCAGGTATGCATCCAGTCGTTTGGTGGTTTCCTGTGTGTGTACATGCTTCATATTAGAGAAGAAATCATCATCAGAAGCGCTTGAGGAGTTGTCAGCAGGCCGCAGTGGAGGCTCATCATGGTCAGGAGGATGTTCTTTGATTTAACTGAGGCCTCAATCAGAAACAATTCCATTTTTTTTAATGATCTCTTTTTTATCTCCATCATCATGATTAAGCAAGCAAGTATACAAGTGTTTCAAAAAGCAGAAATGAGAAACTGACTATAGAACATTTAGTCTTCATCACAGATCCAGGATGTTTTGAATTTTGGAGTAGCAGGTAGCTCTGGGTCAGACATCATTTTCCCAAAGCGTTTCTTCAAAGCGTCTGGCGAGGCATCCACCAGCGGCTTGCAGAATCTCAGCAACACTCTTGTTTCCTCAAGCTCAGTGATGAGGGTGGTGATTGTAGGGAGCAGCCATGTTGGATCCTCCCTGTAGTATGTTCATGGCCTTGGCAACTGGACTCATGCTGTTGGTGTGTTCACCCAAAGAGGCGACGTCAGCTGGACTGTACCTAATACACACAAAAGAAAAGAAAAGAAAAACCTTTTTTTTTCAAGTCTTCTATATTAGAAGCACTATGCATTCAGGCTCATTTAATCTAACAGAGCAGTCATTTCAGATCAGACAGAATGTGATGTCATTATTCCTCGTCCTTTGGACAAATCATGCAGAAAGGTTGAGAACTAGAAGGAGCCAGATAAGTGATTAGTGTAATAAATAACCACTTCACAATAACATTACTACCTTTTTCAATCACTGGACTTCAAAAAGTGCTATGATTAGTTGGAAATCTCTCAGCAAGTTCAGCACAGGGGTAAGTATTACTGTAGATAATGAAACAGAGAGAACACACACACCCAAACAAACGTTCACTGCTTACATGGAAACACTGAGTGCAGCACACACAGCTCTCACGGCCCCTCTCCTTGATCTCTGAGGATTCTCAGCAGACGCTCCACAGCCAGATAAAAGGAGCTCCATCTTGTTGCATCAGGCTGCATCAGCTGAAGTTTGCAGTGCTCTTCAACTAGCTCTGCAGCAGCAGTGGACCTGGCAGTCTTATTCCACAGAGAGCCAGAGACCTGGAGAAGGCTGACCTCGACATGGGCTTGGGCTTCTTCCTGGTTGTGCAAAGCAAAGCTTCAGAGCTTTGAAACCACGCAGAGCAGCGACATCTGGTGGTGCACAAAAAGTACTTCATCTGTTTCAACGTGTCAGTGTTTCACTTCGAATTGTGCACAAAAAAAGCCTCTAACAAAACTACGTGTGTCCCTTTTCATCCTGTTTCATGGCTTTCATTTATGTGACAAGTGTTCAGTGTCACATAAATGTCAGAGTAACAAGGGGGGTAAAGATGAACATAAATGAAATGACACATGAAAACTTCCTTCCAGTTAATACCAAAACTGAATATTATCTTATTGGGGGTTATCAGCTCAAAATGATCCCAAGGTCTGCTTCACAAAGCTGACACAAGCTGGCGGGCCAACAACACTTCAGCGTGGCAGAAACAGGGAAATAACACTGGTGTCAGATTTCTATGTTGATATGCATTTTACATTATATATTCTGTGTCATAAACTGGTCCATTCGTGTCTTCACTTTTGGGACATTTAACAACATAGTTTCTGCAGAAAAAATGGGTCAGGTATTATTTAATATCATATCCAAAGGCTGTGATGTAACTGGTTAATAAATCACACACACACACACACACATAATAAGCCTCAGGTGTGTCAGCTTGTCACACAGCTGATCTGCAGTTTCATTAAACCACATGAGAAACTTTGGAGGGAGTGCCTGTGATGCTTTTTAGCATCTGATGTGTGTGAGGTTTCAAGCTGAACGAGCTGCTGTCTCACAGTCAGATGTGGACAAATGAAGATTTAAATGTTTGGTCATTTATTGGTGTAGAAGCTTTAAATATCAAAGCTGAGCTCTCTCTCGAGCTCCGGCAGCAAATATGTTTGCTTGAAGTGTCCGGTCTCCAGTTTGTCTTGTAGTTTTATGTCACTTTTGTTGTTTTCTTTAACAGTAGGATCACCCTACACGTGTTTTATTCTCTGTGGAAGTTTTTAACAGAGCAGGTTTCTGTGTCTGATAAGGTTTGTCAGGCTAGAGGTTAGAGTGAGTGTGTGTGTGTGTAAAGCCATGAAGGAGGAGATCGCAGCTGCTGTGTTTTTCGTTGCCCGGCTGGTGAAGAGATACGGCTCTCTGGATAACGAAGGCAGGGAGCGTTTTGCTGCTGCCCTCACCTCCGCCCTGTTTGAGAACTACAAGAACCACTGGCACCCGAACGCACCAACCAAAGGACAGGCCTACAGGTCGGTAAAGCTTTAAGTTCCACAAGAGATGCAACACCAGACATCATGAACTAAACAAACAGAACAAAAAAATGAGATCTGGATTTAGTTTTTGTTGCTGAGCGTCACAATTAAAAATATCATCTTTAATTGATAAGGATTGATTGATTACATAAAAACTTGAGTAACCATACAGGGTAGAAAATACTGGTTGTTCTCTGTAAGACAAACCATTGAAAGTTGAACTTCCCATGTCTTCAATAAGACTTGTGACTTTAGTAGAAGTCTAATCCTGTGTTGCCGCGACGCTGCTGTGTGTGTTTCAGGTGTCTGCGCATGAACCGTGTGCGGCTGCAGGACCCGGTGCTGCAGCAGGCCTGCCAGCAGAGCTCGGTGCGGTACGAGGACCTGGGTCTTCCTCAGGAGCTGACGGTGTGGGTCGACCCTGGAGAGGTGTCCTGCAGGTCAGGCTGCAGAACTCAAGCTGTGAACAGACTTGTTAGCCACAAGTTTCCGAGTTAAGATTCACAGAGGGACTGCTTGTCAGCATTAGTGTAAAACTAAAACCTGGAGTATTTTTATTGGTTCTGCGGGCAAAAATATGAGATCATATCCTCTATATTGGGACTCAACTTCCTCATCTTTATCATTTCAGGTTTTTTTTTTTTGATAAATTACATATAAATGAATGAGGTACATGTTTAATTTGTAAGCTTTACCATTGCTCATTATTTAAACTTGTTAAATCTCAAGTCTCTTAATGCTAAGCTAATCAGTTGGGTTTGGTTATAAGACAAAGCAGGTTTTCAAAGCATAATTTTAGTTTTCATTTTTTGATATTTATTCTACTCTTTACCTTCAGGTACGGTGAACACAGCACTCCATTTTGCGTCTCAGTGGTGGACAGCTGTCGCCGTGGAGATGGGGAGTTTTCCCGCCGTATCCATGATGCCGTGGAGCGAGCGAGCCTCGACGTCCAATCAGGAAGCTCTTCGGAGGAAGAAGAGGAGGGGGGTGGAGACAGCAGCATGAGTAGCAACAGCCTATCATCTGTCTGGACCATTCCCATCCCGCCCACCGTCCCGGAACCTAAAACCATCCCGACTGTCAGCAACCCGAACAGCGTCTACAGGGTTAGTTTACAGCTAAAATCAGCTAAATCTTAACCATATCATAACTGCAAGAATCCTCATTTTTGACTCTTCTCTTCGTCCTCAGTTCAGTGAGTATTCTCCAGGCGCCCCTCAGACCTGGCTGAGGGAGAAGCGGAAGGCCTTCGCTGGGGATGCGTTCCCACCTCATGCACCACCAGCTGGAGGTCCGGCCTCTCAGTTCTCCAGCCAGAAAGGCTTCAAGTCCTATCGACCCACTTTCACCTTCGCTGGGCCTCGTGTGGACAAATACCACTGGGTCAGCAAATCAAGATCCTAGAGCAAGATGAACCTCAAACCCAGAACCAGGACTGGGTTACTGCTCAGGACGGGAGCAGGGCCAGCAGCCATGACGCCAGATTAAAGCACTACATAGAGCCTGTTTGCAGGGGGGGGAAAAAAAGTTTAGAAATGTTTATGCAACTTTAAAGGATAAGAATTTAAGAGTTAATGATTTAAACTAATGCTGTTTAAGCATGTTTTTTTTTAACTTTGAAATATTCAAGTATTTTAAGAAATTCTGTCTTCTAAATGTGTTTTTAGACAAAAATTAAAGCGAATGTGAATAAAGTAACATTGAACAGTCATTGAAAAGAAATAAACGTGTCTGTGTCAGCTCTGCTGGTCCTTCTAAAAGTTTCCTTTTTCATTTCATGTTTTTTGTTCATCTTTCAACGCGTCAGGATCCTC
This sequence comes from Ctenochaetus hawaiiensis, assembly GCA_029783645.1. NCBI lineage: Eukaryota > Metazoa > Chordata > Actinopteri > Acanthuriformes > Acanthuridae > Ctenochaetus > Ctenochaetus hawaiiensis. The sequence goes on along the minus strand of JAPZDY010000006.1, from coordinate 20,443,198 downwards.
TGGCAGACTTTCGACACTCTGTTCTTGAGTTCCTTTTGTTCATTGTAATCCACTCAGATATGCATCTGTTGCACTGTAAATCAAACTTCAGTCTGAAACTTAAGACGGCTGAGTGGTTGTGTGTGGTGGTGGTTGTACTGGTAGTGTAGTTAGTGATTGGTGTGTGAGAACAATCAGCTAACAACACTGCCTACACAGCAACCCCAATCACACTGCACTCTTTATCTTCAGTCACGCTGCAGTAAAAGCTGGTGTGAAATGACCCACAGAGTCGATTCATACTGAGATTTCACCTCACTAGTTTTTGCATGAAGGACTTCACTTGAAATGTTACTCAAACATACTGGAAGGTTGGTCAGCTGATTTTCTGCTGCTCGTGTGAAGAGACGCTCATAGAAAAACTAAAAAAAAACATCTTAGTATTTCCTAAAAGGAACAGAATGACATTTGGTAAAGTAGTTGCCATTCGAACAACCTTTATCACAGCAGTTTAAGTATATAAGTCACAAATTTAATAGAATATGGGCAGGATGCTTGGCCATTAATTTCCACTTTTTCATGACAGTCAGTCTGATTTTGAAAAAAGTTTCTTTCACTTTGACAGCTCCACTTTCGTTCTCTTGCTCTGTCACATTGTGAACAGGCTTCTTTAATGGCACTGGCACTTTAACACTTTAACATAGCCATAAAAACTGATTATCAAATATTAACTAGATAATCATAGTCAAAAATCAAAGGGAATGACTACAGAGTTTATCAGGGACTGAGGCAGCATCGCCCCAGCCAGTGATTTTCAGATCTCTTCTAAAGTCTTTGTTCCTGTTTTCACCCTAAGTTCACTTAAAACTTTGTGATGCTACATAGACACATTGGTAGGAAGACAAGGAAGCAGAACTCTGATTGGCTGTTCCTGACTGCCTGAACATCTGAACATCCAAACACCGCAGATTTGCTGCCGCTGAGCACCTCAGCTGACTGATGTGATTCACAAGCTTAAAGACAAATCTGTTCTCCTCTGAACAACAACAGCATCTCACATGAACTTTTGATGCTGTTTCTTTATAAATTGTGTATATAGGTACAGATTGAGTGTTGAGATCCTACCTGCAGTCGCTGTAGTTCGTAGCATGCTGCTTGGAAGTGACCACTGCTGGAAAAACACAAACAGTCTCCTCAGATACGCTTTAGTGTGTGTGTGTGTGTGTGTGTGTGTGTGCGTGTGTCTCGGGTCATGCCTCGACTTGCCCCTGACTGGCAGGTAGAGTCCATGTTGCTGGGGTGAAGCAGTCAGTGGCACCAGTAAACACTCACACACTGAGCCCCAGGATTTTCCAGTTTTTGTTGTGTTTCATGTCACGAAAGCACTCTCATGTTTCATGAATGCTACATGTATTAATTTCAGACCTGCAATGTCTGTTTCAGCCTCATCTCTGTTATAAACTCAAGAGACTTTGAGGAAGTCTGTTCCACTCAGGGTTTTAATTCACCCATAAACACTTAAACTTAAAAAAAAATAATGCAAAAAAAATATTCATGGCTGAACTGATGTTATTGCAGGTAACAGCTCTGAGCCTGAGTCTCTGAGGTTTTTGAAACCCCACAAAATTGTTTTACTATTGATGGTGTACAGGCCTACAGTGCACAAAGTTGGACAACTCTGGATGTTTTATACATTTTGCATGCCATCATACATCAGTTTTTAGATGTGTGTCTCTTTACACTTCATAATGAGTTAGCCAAGAGTTACTCTCTGTAATCTCACATGGTGAATGAGCAGACATAGAAACAAATGCATCTTCATTCTGAATGAAACTGAGAAACAAATGCAGACTGACACCTGAGAGTCTTGCAGTCTGTGTAATGTGTCCCACAAACCATGTGATAGCTGAACTTAAATTAAAGTGTGAAAAGAATCTGAAATCAAGAACTTGAGTGAATGTATTTGTGGGTTCTATGGGGTCATCACATTTGCTGTTAGAACACAGAATATGTGCCAATGGCTGGGGATTTTTAACCCCCATAACCCTTCTTCAGCTAAAACATTATTGTATGTAAACATAAGATTTTGTTTAGTAACACTGCAAATGAATAATAAGTAAAATAGACAAAACAAAACTTTGAACTACACTCTCTCATCTTTCCATGTTGGACTAATGGTTTTGTATCTGCCGGGGTACAGACTTCAATATATATTGTTTTCGAAATAAAACAGCGCAAATTGATTTGCCTAGTATTTATTTTCAGATGCACTAAAGATATGTTTTCCTATTAAAAAGGGAAAGAGAAATAGACGGACGATTCATTAAAAAGGGAATCGAGACACTCGAGCGCATCGATTAAATGTTCTTTTGTAAGAAACGAGAGAACAGGAAGTACGAATGACGTTTAGCTGCTGTATTTGTTTGCCATCAGTGCGACAGCCGATCAGCCAATAACATGGCGCCTTCATTCTTGCCAGTCGCATACTTGTCCAATCAGAAACGTTTTCATTGCAACGTCCTCTAGCACTTGGTCACATCCGGTCGTATATATGTTGCCACGAGTTAGCGGCGAATTTGGAGAGTGTCCATTTTGAGCAACCAGTCGGCGTCTCCGGAATTTTCCCAATAAAGTAAGAACATTTTCTCAATTTTAGTCAACAATTTGAACAGGCGCTTTGAAATTCGTCTTTATGTCGCTGTTATTTCCTTTGAGCTCCCCGGCATCATCCTGCCTTTCACTGTGATGTGTTTTCGTGTGAACAGTTAATCTAGCTAGCCGTGTGTTAGCCGCGGCGGTTCAAAATAAGTAAAGCGGTTATTGAGCGGAGTGAGTGGTCCGTCAATTAGTTATAGTAGAAATTAAGCCACTGTGCATCAAAGCATTTCTTGGGATCTTAGTTGTTTTGGCTAGTGATATTTTAATCGGAGTTTTAGTTTAGGTTTGGCTAGCTAGCTGCTAGCCGGGCCTGCGCTCTTTCCCGAGCGGCAACGAAGCAAAGCGCGGTCTGCATGAACAGAGTACATACAGATTCACGCCGGTTGACTGCCTCCTTTTGTTTAGCTAACAAAGTCCTACTCTACTTCTACACCTAGTTATTCATCAGCCAATATTGCGCAATGTTGTCGCTATTCTAACGCTTAGTTCGTTTTGCTAATGTAAAATACGTACGAACTGGTAAAAAGAGAACAGAAAGTACCTTATTTTAACCTTATTTATTAGAGGCATAATGCTAGCATTTAAGTAGCTCATGCCGTTGTAGCTCACTTGAACCTAAACACCAGTCTGCGCGGTAACCCACTTCATGGTATCATTTATAGAATTAAAATAAAATAAAGTATTTGATGATTTTTTTCTTTAAAGTCATTCCCTTCTTTTATGCAGAACATTTTTTATAATAATTCATATTTAGCTTGGTATACCTGATATCTGCTATCTGCCCCGAGGCATCTATTCAGATCTCACCCTGTCCTGCTCCATTACCACACAATTTTAAAGCGTACTCTCTCTCTCTGCTTTAGATATAAATGATTTGATGTTTGGCTAGTTTTCATAAATTTGTCCTTTGTTATCTCAGTTTTCATAAGAGCCCACCATCAGAATGGCAGACGCTGAAACTCTCCTGATGGAGACATCAGAGAACGGCAATGAGAGTGAAGACCAGAATGGAGCCGAGCAGGAGCTGATGGTCGGAGAGGGAGAGCAGGATCAGGATCTGGACCAGGATCCAGATCAGGACGTGGACCAGGACCCGGACAATGACAATGACAATGGCACAGATGGAGGCAAGATTGATGCCAGCAAAGGAGAGGAGGATGCTGGGTGAGTGTTAAGATCCTTGAGACCTCACATTTTATGCATGAGCACATTTGGTATTCAGGAAAAAGGTATTGCTGTGACACAAAATATTAATTTTTGTATGGCTAAATTAAATTTAATTGCAGGCTAATAGAAAGCATAAGAAGATCATCTTCAAACTGATTTTGTCTGTGGCCCCTTTTGAAACATCTGCTTGAATTTTATGTGCAACTGAATGGATGTCATGATCAGAAATTTGGGTGTAGAGAAGGAAAAAAAAAGAAAACAGCAGGTGATAAAGACTTAGGCTTAACTAAGGAAAAGGACATAAAAATGGGTCAAATTACTGAATAGAAAACATGCACTACATATTTTAATATATAGATGTTTTAAAAAATTATACTGTGCAATCAGTACTGACTTTTGCTATTTGTGCCATAACTTTTCTGAAAGAGGCAGAGGTAAACAGCTAAGTATCCTCCTGTGTTTTGTAGTAAAATGTTCGTGGGCGGTCTCAGCTGGGACACAAGTAAAAAGGACCTGAAGGATTACTTCAGTAAGTTTGGCGAAGTGTCAGACTGCACCATCAAGATTGACCCAAACACTGGCCGATCCCGAGGGTTCGGCTTCGTGCTCTTCAAAGACTCCTCCAGCGTGGACAAGGTCTGTTCATGTGAATACCTGACAACTGTTAGACACACACTGTCATCATTACTTGAATTGCTCCGTTAGATCTATTAGGATTATTATAGAAACACACTTATACAGTGCTGCGTGAGTGTTAGTGGAAGGTTAACATGACTAACACCAGTCTCATTGTTATTAGTTTGATTTATTCAGGCAAACTGATTCTCTGCATGCATCAGAAACGCTTGCAGGGCAGTGATTTTTATATGCACACAGCAGGCTTATATGTAGGCAAAAACTGCTTCCAGCAGATGACGATGTTTGACTGACACCTACTTAAATTTGAATTTTCACAAATTTCATGGAGCAGATCAAAGATAAAATAATTGTCCATTGTTTGCTTAAAAATAAATGGAATTAATTTTTGTGTTATGCTTCAAAAATGTGCCCACATGTCGCCTCCCCACTCTGTGCAGTCTGAACATTTCCAGGCTTTTGATTCATCATTGCTGCATGTTAAACTTTGGTACCAACAATAATGTTTGCCTGCAGGTGTTGGAGCAGAAGGAACACAAACTGGACGGACGTCCAATCGACCCTAAGAAGGCGATGGCCATGAAGAAGGAGCCTGTCAAGAAGATATTTGTTGGGGGTTTGAACCCTGAAGCAACTGAGGACACCATCCGGGAATACTTTGGTGCCTTTGGAGAGGTCTGTTTTACCAGGAGTCGTATAAATCACTATAATTGCTTTTCAGAATTTTGTTAGATTGAACCTCGATATTGGGTGTATGTTTTTAATTAGTTGGGAAAGGCCAAGGGATTAAAGAATAAGCCAGTCAACCGTCTCAATGGCAGACCAAAACCAGTTGGACTACTAGTAGAAAACATCTGCTAAAACAGAATCTGTTGTTCCATCAATGATGGCATTAAGTTCCTTAAATATAAAGTTTTTGATTAAAGTGTCTAACACCAGGCTCTCCACCCTCTTCTCTTCCTCTAGATCGAAACCATTGAGCTGCCAATTGACCCCAAATCAAAGAAAAGGAGGGGTTTCATCTTCATCACATACAAAGAAGAAGCCAGTGTCAAGAAGTGTCTGGAGAAGAAATACCACAACATCCAGGGCGGAAGGGTACGTAAACACATACACACACTCGTAAAAGTTAATTGAAATGATCACAGATAAAATCACTTTGTAAAGTATACACGACTCTTGCGTAAATGTTTGCTCATTCTGATTCGTCAACAGCAGTCTTACATGGCAGGACTGCTGTGTTGATTGTTACATTGCTTTTTCGGTTGAGTCTATGAAGTCAGATTTGAACATGGATGTTTTCGTCTCCTCCACAGTGTGAGCTGAAAATCGCCCAGCCGAAGGAAGTGTACCAGCAGCAGCAGTATGGAGCAGGGCGCGGCGGCGGTTATGGAGGCCGAGGAGGCAGAGGCCGTGGAGGTAAGCAAGAGGCGTCTTCATTCAGGTCTTCAGTCTGCAGCAATGCCTTACTAACCACCAAACTGTTATGTTATAGGTTGGAATGGGGGGGTCAAAAAGACTTGAAGCCTCTTAAAAACTGAGTGCAAGATATCAAAAAGCAGAGGCCACAGTTTTACTCACTTAATATACTTGTTGGTGTCTTTTGGTGACTTTCAGTTACCACACGTCCTGTAAAACCTGAAAAAACTTAATTAAAAAGTTAATTTAGCCAAATTATCCAGTCTTAGAAAAGAAAAGTAAACTGCCTTGTGTTATTTAGGCCGAGTGTTCAGTCTGTAAAGCTCCCATACGGTGGATGCCTTTTGAAAATTATTTGCCTGCTCATTCATTTTTCCTGTTATGAAATACTGTGGACACGCCCTTAATTCATGCCACATCATATCACTCGCAGGTGGGATGACGTAACCGCTCGAGTGGCCGAAATGCTTTCTGATTTGTTGCATCATTCTTTAAGTGTCAATATTTGTCAAGCTGGTAATTGTGTAAGATTAAAGGTTAATGGATTTTCCACTTTGTTCCTCACGTGTTGTGTATGCATGAATAACGTTCACGTTTGGTTCACTTGCTCAACTTGTTGTGCTTGCTACTTTATTTTACCTGCACAAGTTTAAGCTGACTCAGCTCCGCCTTGCAGCAGTAATTATAAATGTGTTGAGAGTTGGATGATAGCAAAGGGTCGAAACATTAAACGTGAGCTCAGCTTTATGTTAGTAAAACTCTGGCAGATGTTTTTTTAAACATTTTGTGGTTAAAATTGAGAGAGAACCTACTTCCTTTAGACAATTTAAATGAAATGTGAACTCTGCCCTGCGTGTCCCAGGTCAGAACCAGAACTGGAACCAGGGCTATGGAAACTACTGGAACCAGGGATATGGTAACCAAGGCTATGGATACGGAGGAGGATATGGAGGATACGGAGGAGGATACGGCAACTATGGGAACTATGACTACTCTTCTAATTACTACGGATATGAATACAGTAAGTACACACACAAGCTTCCATTCACAGTTGTTGTGGTTTACATGGACTTCATGGTGACTTCACAGGTGCACCGCTCAGTTTCTTTGTGGATGCTTGACTTAAAGGCACAGGCTGCTCTAACCTGTAAGATTGATAGGGGCATGTTTTCACTTCATACATGCCAGACTAGCATTTTCTCCTGCTTCCAGTATTTTCATTGCCTCTAACTCTGAACTTGATGCACAGCTGTGAATTAACTCAGCTACTCATCTCACATTAAGACGTGAAGTGAATCGGCTTATTTCCCAAAGTGTTGAAATATTGCTCATCACTGGGTAGGAAGGACTGACTGCTTGAGTGTGTGTGTGTGTGTGTGTGTGTCTGACCCTTCTGTCTTCTGCTGCCCCACAGATCAGGGCAATGCCAACTATGGGAAAACCCCTAGACGAGGACACCAGGCCGGCTACAAGCCATACTGATGATCACATGGTAGTGCAAGGTATGTTACGGCTATGACAACCCTTCTTTACACACTCACAGCACACGTAAGCACAGACACTGAGAACACAAACAATATGAGCTCCGAGTTCAGGTTTTAATAGACAGAACAGATGGTTGATTTATACCAAACCTGTAAAACCTGTACCCATCTATACCCGTAAGGGGTATTCACATAAACCACAATCAAATTTGGTGTTGTCTGCTTTGTAAGAGGTTAACCGCACTAACTGCAGCAGCCAGTTCGTGTGCAATGATCAAGCCTGTGGAAGAGAACTGGCTTCTTCATGCATTTTTTGGTTTTCTGTACTTCTTTTTGCATAGCACAGCCAATCAGGGACCGGTAGTTAAAGTCCCTTGTCTCTTGTGCACTTGTTAACCCTTTAACTACGAAGGTATCGGCACCGATACGCCTGCGCGTGCATTGTTCAAATTACCGTAGCTCTGCAACCATTTGCACTATAGAGAAATTTTAAACAGTTCCTGAAAGAAGACAACATGAGCTCTCCCCTCACCTATGGTGTATTACGGTGGGCCGTTGCCTTCGGGAGCATTCACTGTCTGAAAAACAGACGAATACATTAGCGTCACCGTGCGCAGTTCATGTTACTGTAACTCTTCAACCGTTTGTGCTAGAGAGAAAATTCGAACTGCTCCCGAAACCAGAGAAGATAAGCTTTGCGTTGATATGTGGCTCACTATGGTAGGCCACAGGGATTGCATTTGACTGATTCCTCGAGATTCACAAAGGCCCAAAACGCCTGGAAATGTGTAAACAGAAGTGACAATAAAAAAGCCCGGGGATGAAAATGTTTTTTGTACATATGTTTTATAGTTGATAATTCAAATTTATGCTGTGATATATTGAGTTCATGTTCATTTGCACTTTCTCTCATACTAAAAACCTGAAAAATCCACTTCGGCTTTTTGTTTTTTTTCAGTTTAAACTGTTATTACTTAGCCAAAACATACAGTGGTGCATAAAAAACTATCAGATATTGAAAGCTGAAGTTGTTCTGAAGAAAAGGAAGCAAAGCAGTTACTCCTAGCATGT
>JAPZDY010000006.1:20376928-20388154 GCA_029783645.1 Ctenochaetus hawaiiensis | reverse complement strand
GGGAGAGAGAGAGAGATGACCGGAGTCTATTGAGATGGAAAGCAAAATATGAAGAGACTATTACTGCTGCCCAGGTCTTTCAGCACCTCCAGCGATACCAAGTAAAGAGGGAAAAAAAAGGAGGAGATGAAAAAGGAGAAAGTTTCTGGTTATTGGTTTGGTGCAAAGTGATGCATTGAGAGGAAGAGTGGAGAGACGAAAAATAAAAAGTGAAGGAGAGAAAGAATAAGAGGGGGATGTGAGCAGTATTGTATTTCATCTCTGTGCAGTGGACGTCTTAATCAACAGTGTCAGGTTTTCTTTCTGGAGGCTGCATGGTGTTTTTCATGCTGACAGCAGAGGTAACATGCGAGTGGCAAACAGGGCGGAGAGGAGAGGATGTGCCTTCAGAGGCAACACCGGCCCAACTGCAAATATGTAAATAACATCAGTAATATTATTGTTTTATGCAGCCATTCATGTGATGAATAAGACATGCGCTCTACAGTGGTGTTTATATTTGCATGTGTGCGTGTGTGTGTGTGTGTGTGTGTGTGTGTGTGTTAATAGCTTGGCATTCACTTTGAATCATTTGCAAAAGATACAACTGATGTTTACTCTGGTTTTTGCATCACTTTTTGGACATCTTAACAATTGTTAATTGTCCTCCATCACCAAATAAAACAAAAGATAAAACACAGAAATCATATTAAAAAATATTTTGTCCTTCGATTTTGTACATATCTGAGTTCTGCATATTATAATGTAAAAATGCACATAAATAAACTCATTTGGTTATAAAAAGTTTCAGGGAACAGGCCCATTTTAATAATATCTTTATGGAAAATTGCAGAAATATTGTATACAGTGTAACAGTGGCACCAAAGGACACGGACACTGATGCTACAAAGTCTGAGTATTTGAGCAAAACGAAGTGTTGCAGAGCAGCTCGAGGACGCTATAAATTCCTGTGCAGATACAGTTAAAATACTGTGTGTAGGTTAGAAAGTGTCAGATATTCTATTATTCTTTATTGTGGTTCTTATTTGTAATATTTATAGAAACTTGCAACAAATATTTGTTTATATTTGCAATATAATATAATTAGTTTCTCTTCTATCCCTTGAATCATTCTGGTCGTCTTAAATAGATATTTTTATTCTTTGTGTTGTTTCAGTCATTTCTGTTTGTAACTGTGTTGCTGTGTTTTGTTTTTCCTCCCATGAATCACTTTCTTTAAGTGCAACACAAACAAAAGCTATTGTCTAAAGTATTACAATATTTTCACAAGACACCCACTCGTTTTTTTGTTACTGAAGTGAAAAAATCATGCAGTGTATTTCAGTATCAAAGAAAAAGTGCTCATTGTTGCGAATGGCTCCCTTCAGAGTGTGAAATTAATGATGCATTAAAGTGAAAGCAGCGTTTGAGGGCTGAAGCTGCTCCAGGTGGTGAAACCTCTTTGGGTACTTTAAACTCTGAGTCAGTCACATGTTTGGACTGTTAAATCTGGATCTGGAAAAGAAAAGTCATAACTGCGGGGAAAGAAATGTACAGTTGAACATAGTGTTAATACTTCAGATGCATGGTGTCAAATAATTTATAGCTGATTCCTTTACATTCATAATATCACCACAGTAAATGCAGTGTATGACCTTGTATGGTGTTACTGCAGGAGACAAGAATTGTTATGGCCATAACTGTATTAATAAAGGTGTCACAATGTACATAGGTTTTTTTAAGCGTTTTGTGTAATTTGTATTTGTATGTTTAATCATCACTTCACTTTTTTTCATTTAACCCCTGAGCTGCTGTAATCAGATTTTTTCTGCTGTGGGCTCAGTAATTAATCTTAAATTGTCTAAAAAAAACGGTGGATGCCACATTTTTAATCGGATTACAATTATGGGAATATTTAAATAATATTAAAAGAAACCAAAATTAAGAATATGAGCATGTTTTAGTATATTATTGATATTAGAGGAATTTAAAGGAACACAGTAGAAAATAGAAAAAACACAAAGTAGCTTGTGTATGAGATGTTTATATATGAGGAACTGTATGCGTAAATGGAGATATTATTGGAATTATTTCCGTGCGTACTTCTGTACATCCGTGAAGAATAAAGGGACATAAAGTCGTGACTGATGATTACTTATTGCAACACGGGTGGACGGTGAAATGTACTACAAGCTGCAGTGCTGTAAACAGTGAGCAGGCCAGAAGAGCTTTTATGGAATACATGTAACCGTGCTGCAGGGTGACACCTCCTGATTTATGGCTGTATTTAGATAAGACGCGGCCGTAAATGGTTTCTAAATAGCGTCAAGGTCATGTAATGTAATGGGATAATGTTTTTAGTCGATGGAGATAAGATGATGTGTGTGAGGAGCTGTGGGGAATGAAAGCGGAGATAAAGGCGCGACAGGCCTTTTCCTTATACTGCCGAGGTATGACAGCGGGCCGCGGACCGCGTCCGTCCCAAAAGCACCGAATAATATATCAAACTGTTCATTTACACTTCCCACAGTGTTCTGATACATACCTTCTGTTTTTACTGGAAGGGGTTGGAGTCTGATAACATGCGCACAAAACGACCATGACGCATTTAAAAAAATATGAAAATGACATGAAATCTTTAAACAAGCTTTAGAATGAAGAATGTTGCGATTAAAAACAGGCAAATAATTTTATATCTCTAGACTTTATTCAGGGCGCGAGGCGACACGTTGAAGGCTGATGGAGTTTGCTAATTATAAGAACAAGCCAGTTTATCAACTGTTTGCCCTCCTGACGGACCTAAATCTCTACACATGAGCCTTCATATAATTTATGTTAATTAGGCATATTTTGTCTTATGCTGAGTTCTCAGTTAAAGCTGTGAAATGTTTAATCAGATTTTTTGCCCTCCTTTAATTATGTGCTCAATTTCAAAATCAAACGGAATCCCTGATTTTATTCCCTGTTGTGTTCATATAGTTCAGTTTCTTTCATGGTGGACAACTAGTTAACGTATTAAACAGAATAAGTAATTATTTCATCACTGCATTTCAAAAAATCACATCAATAATCAGTCAGCCAAACTGCGAGTGCGCGCAATCTGTGCGTAAAACTTCTCCAAAAAAAAAGAAAGAAAGAAAAAAGAGGGCACTGGAAATGGAAAAAAAACATTTTAAAAAAACTTGATATAGTTTCTCCTGTTATTCTCTCAAATGTGCATGCCTGTGTTTCTAATAACCAACTCCAACAAGCAGATATCTGCAGTGTGTGTGTGTGTGTGTGTGTGTGTGTGTGTGTGTGTATTGCCGCGAGATTATGGCACCGAGGCGCATGTTATTGCAAACCTCTCCAGACACTCCTCCCATCCCGGGCGCTCTCCTCTATTGGCTGCCTCCTTCCTACGCTGACATCCAAATCATATAAACCTGGGGGCCTCACACCTTCACCGGGGTCAAATTTCTTGGGCAAATCAGAGCAGCCTATTCGGGAAACGATCGCACGAAAGAAACACAAGTGGAGCCCAGCACATTGCCGAGATTTGCTCTCTGGAATTAAAAACTTTTTTTTACGGCCTGTTTCATTTCGGCTGGAGTCGCTTCCAGCGTAAAGACGATGTAAAAGCTGGTGTTTAAGTTCGGCTTGACTCTGTGATGCATTCAGGGGATGCATGTTTGAGCCTTGAATGAGTTCTGTTGGGTGTAGATCCCCGAGCAGAGACCGTTTTGGGGCAGGAGCAGAGAGAGATCGAGGGCGACGGAAAACACTGCAACGAGCTCATTTGTTGTCCCACTCAACATGAACCTCATCGGGGGCTACCAGCATCACCACCACCTGATGCACGAGCCCTTCCCGTTCGTCCAGCGGTGCCACCAGGATGCGCCTTACTTCCAGAGCTGGGTGGTGAACCACGGCGAGGTGCCTCCGGACTTCCAGATCCAGGCGCCCTACCCGTCCGCGGAGCTAGGAGCACCCGGAACGACGCACGACGCCCGGTTGGAGGGGCTCCAGACCGGAATGGGAAAGAGGAGGACGTCGGGGCCGAAGAAGGAGCGCCGACGGACGGAGAGCATCAACACAGCCTTCGCCGAGCTGCGGGAGTGTATCCCAAACGTCCCAGCGGACACAAAACTGTCTAAAATTAAAACTTTACGCCTGGCAACCAGTTATATCGCCTACCTGATGGACGTCCTGGCCAAAGACTCCGGGGAGACGGAGGGTTTTAAGGCCGAAATTAAGAAATTTGAAAACCGGGATCTGAAAAGAAAACGGGAGCAGGTAAGTTCCGATTTTTGGAGCCTCTGAAACTTTCATGTTACTCAAAACAATCCCAAACCAAAAACAACCTATTAGCTCATGAGTTTAAGTTTTTTAAATTATCTTAAAATAGCCGGGGTCCTGAAATATGTGGCAAAACAGAAAATATTATTTTAAGGTGGTATTTAAGGTTGTGCCCCAATTTGTCAGCATGTAGCCCAACAGTTTAAAAATCAAACACAAATATAAAACGTGTGTATATATATAATATATTTAATATAAAACGTTTTAGTTTGAATGTGATTTAAATCATAAATATAACCACCTATGAAAATACTGTTAAATAATTTTTAACCAGTGGATCCAAACAAGAGTGCGGAATACTGTGTTATTTTATATGTAGGTCAATAATAATAATAATAATAATAATAATAATAATAATAATAAATTACTTGTCAGTCTTTATTGTTGTAAAAATGTCTTTGCTGCCCTCTTGGCGAGGTCACTGTAAAAAAAAGTGATTTTAATCTAATTGTAACAAAGCCTCAGTTCTCTTTATGAATCTTACAGCTTTAGTCATAAAAATCAACACTTTAATTATAAAAAACTCTTCAAACACACTAACATAACTTTTATTATCCTGTACTTCCTTCTTATCTCTCATCTTACAAATTTATGCTTCCAAGAATTTAATGTAATGTCTTTTTTATTTTTTAACTAAAAATTGGGCTTCAGAGTCCATCACACATGTTTAGGGGTTATATAACATGAAGATAACGTTTGTATAAATAACAAATAGTCTTATATTTACTTAATGCACATTTCATTTTGTTAAAACAAGCTAACAGAAGCGTTGTTCATTGTAAGATTCATCTTTCTTTAACATTTATATGCTATATAAAATGTGATAAACAGCTTGTTACATATTTTGTAAATAGTTTTGGTTATTTAGTCTGAAGATTTGATCAAAGTTTCACTAACTTTCACTCAATGAAAGCCTGTGATGTCATGGCTATGATTACGTCACTGAAGCCCCCCAAAACCAGCACGTAGCCTCAGAGGAAAGTAATCTGATTATATTATGACTAATAGAGATATGGCAGGAAATGTTGCAATATTCCAGTGAGAGTTACTAATTTGAATTCAGCAGACTGAGATTGAGCTCAGAGTGTTTCAGCCTCCAGCGCTGATGATCATTTGGTGTTTTTTTTTTTTTTTTTGGTGTCACAGACTGACGGCCTGCAGGAGTCTTTAGGATCCGAGAAGAAGGTGAAGGGCCGCACCGGATGGCCGCAGCAGGTCTGGGCTCTGGAGCTCAACCAGTGACCCTCCCTCCCTCCTCCTCCACCTCCTCCTTCCTCCCTCCTCCTCCTCCAGAGGAAAAAAACCTCCTTAAAGACTCTGGATTCAGATCAGATAAAAAAAACCACTGACTGGCTGAACCCAAACACACCGCTGTGCACGTGCAATGATGCGCAAAAAACGAGAGAATTAAAGGACAACACGCAAAAAAAGAAGGCGAAGGACGCAGGAAAAACACGGCGACGGACGCCGGTGATCTCCTCTCCTCCTCCCGGTGTGGTTTCAACTCGGCACACTAAAACTGACTTCGTGTTTAATATTTGTGGTATTTCTGCTTTTTGATGTTTCCAGCCCTCCAGTACTGTAGACCAGATGTTGCCACGGTGTCAAAAAAAAAAAACATCTGTCTCCCCTAAAAAATGTGTTTTATCCGGCGTCGAGTTGATGATGTTTTCCACATTTGGTGGTGCTGAAGCAGAAAATAAATTAATTGTAGCAAATGACGAGTGAGGATTTGATGATCTGAGGGAAACGCCTTTTCAAAAAGTGAGAAAAAAAAGTACATATATATTTTTAATTTTAAAATTTTCAGTTGAGATAACTGTTGACGACTTTTTATTTTTCTTATTCAGGAGCCGGATTATTTAAAAAAAAAGGCCAAAATCACATGTCAAATGTTAACAACTTTAATTTCAGCTTTCATAAAAAAGTTTTTTTCATTGTCTACTTTTAATTTCAGCCGTGCGTTTGCAGCGTGCTGAGTTGGTTTAATGCCGCATGGAGGCGACCATCCTGTTTAATTCTGATCTAAAACTTTATTTAGTTTGTAAATTTGCAACAGCGAAAAGTTTAAAATCAAGGCATCAAACTTGCCTTTTTTAAGGCAAATTCAAAAATTGATAACATAATTACCAGATATCTTTGTCAAGTCACGAAAGAACGGAAATAAAATCGCAAATAATTAGTTAATTTAAAAAAAATTAAAAATCACCCGTCAGATCCAGGAAAAGTCCCGTGAGCTCGGAGGAAACACATTTTTTGAGGGGAAACTTTTATCATCCCACTGAATTCGGCGCAGTCAGAATATTTAAAGCATTATTATCCCAGTATTACTGTACTGTAACCGGCTGTTGTTGGCGTTTCTTGTAGAAAATTATTGAACTTCCTGAATCTACCTCAAAATTAACGTCACTGTCCGCTCTGAGAAGACGAACACTAACTGAATGTTGACGCACAGCTTTTCACTCCGACATGTAAAACACTCCAACGAAAAGGGATTAAAAGGTTTATTACTGTGCGGAAATGTGGATGGAAATGTACATTGGATGTGAAGTTATATATAGTTCCGTAAATAAAATGAATTATTTTATGACACTCCAGCTGAAGTGAAGGTGTTTTATTTTATTAAACGGTCCGTTTGCTTCGTAGTGAATTAACGTTTTATTTAACACACATTATTCCGTACAGGTTTTTGTTTTCTTGCTTTCTCTTGAAGTGTACAAACTACAGAAAATGACCCTCAGCCGAGAAAAATAAATACGGTTGCGAGAAAAAAAATCCCGGATTTAAAAATGCTGTAGTATAAGAGTTAATTTAAAATTATTTTTTAATTTTTGAATTTAAGGTTATAAATCTTTACAATTACTTTCCAGTCACAAGTCTTATTATTTAAAATAATTAAACATTATTTCTAAAATTATCAACTCAGGTATTGTACTTACGGATTTAACTTTCTCAATATAAATCTAGCATTTACAAAACTTTTAATTTAATTTCAATCAAAGGTTGATGTTAGGATTTTTTATTTTTCAAATCTCCTGTTATCTGCTGTTTATAAAACTAATAACTGTTCACTGGTCAGAAAACACTCAGCTGGTTGTTGCAAATTTTAACAGGAGCACTCTGATTACTTTGAATAAAACGTCTCGTCCTCCTCTGCCAGCTGGTCATATAAGCAGCATTTTGGTCCATAAATCCAAGACTTTTAAGCTGATAAAGAGTTTTGTCATTTGAGAGACCCGCAGTGTTTCCCCCCCTCCCTTCTGCTCATCTGCTCGGACTCTACATAAAGTTAATAACAAGAGTTACTGAATGAGATGTTTGGCTCCAAAACTTAAGTTTTTTTGTTTAAAAGTGAAATTTATTCCAAAATGTTTGACCACGGCTCTTATTTTTGGGGGCTGATTCAACTTTGCCCCTATCGTGTTTTCAACTGCGCCTCATTCAATTAATAAGAGGGTCAACAATGACACCTAGCGGTCATGATAGTTAGTGAACAAACATACCAAGAAGAAACAGAGGCAGTTCTTCAGAAACAATCTAAAAAAGCTGTTTTTTTTTTACTTTTAGCAACTTATTTTTTTCTTCTTTTTTAAGCTCACACATATTGTGTTTAAGTGTTCATACAAAAGGTGTAATTTCAGCTGAAAATAAGCGAAATGATGGATAATCTGTGAATGAAAGGAGACCAGACTGTTGCATCTGCCTGTACAATACATTTATTATTATCATTATCATCATTATCATCATCATCATTAGGAGCAATAAGCAGCCATTTTTAAATATGTTTTTTTTTCTAATACAACAATAAGGTTAATGTGTCCTGGCCTACATGTTAATAAAGTTGGGTGGTATCTACATGACACTAACAAACTCTACGAGCAAAACTGAAAATATAACAGACACTAAAAAAGAAAGAAAATGAAAAAAAAGAAAATAATGTAACCCTGTCAAAAGTAGACAAACTCAGTGTGGTGGACAAACATAAATACAATGTGTGGCAGAGGCTGCAGAGTTTTAAAAACCCAGACAGAGAATTCAAACTGTGTTCAGTTTCTGTAAAAACACAGAACTGAAGCAGTTCTAACAGGATTTAAAACAGAAGGTGTCATTTGCAGCAGTGCATTGAGATTTAAATAGGTTTTCAGCAGTGTTGGATTCTTAGCATTAATGGGTTCGTGCTAACTGAGCTCTCTGGTGGCTTAACATGTCACCTCCTGCCATGTTTTTGGGGCTTAATATTAATGAAATACAGGACCAAATTCAACAAAACAACGATAATCTTATTAAACAATTCATCGATTAATTAAATAACTGCAGGATAAATATCAGGCTTCAATGTTTATATACAAAACAGTGAAGCACACGGCGCTGCTTCTGCTCTGCAGTCTGGAAACCATCAAAGAAGTCAAGATGGTCATAAACTTAATCTAAGTTTAAAAAAAAAACAAAAAAACAACAAAACAAAGCCTGTTCTGGTGTAATGCCACTTTTGGAGCTAAATCAGATTCATGGAGGATCTTTGCAGAGGTACAAATATCAAAAGGGGGATTTCTATCAGGAATAAAAATGTAAAAACTTTCTGCCAACTTCTGCTAAAACAGTGATTTTTGATGTGGAGGGGGAGGGGCATCAACATCCGTTTTTCAATTTCACTTATAATTAATTATTCAAAACAGGAAAAAAAAGTGAAAAGGGTTTTTTTTTTCTCTGCTTTAAGGACGTTTCAGACACAATGCCAGGCACGCTTCGTGCGACAGCTACTCGCCGAGCTGCACGTGACACACACACACACACACACACACATGCACGAACACACACTGTTGTCACACCGTGTCTGAAAAGGCCTTCAGATATCCAGCCAAACTGTGAACTCAGCATTTTGAAATACATCCAGGTGTTCTGAGGAACAAAACAAGAGCCGAGACACTGTCCAACACAGAGACTGCTCTTATATATTAAAATGATGGATATGATAACTCTTTCATCCCTATCTAACACACAAACACACTCACACATAGACACAAGATCCACTTCAGGTACAAAAAAATATGATGAAGATGAGGGAATCAAACATCTGCAGGCTGACACGACTTTGTAAAACTTAAGCATGAACTGAAAAAAAAGGGTTGAAAACTGAGTTACAAAGAGGAAAATTAAATCAACTACCAAGTACTACGTGTGTGTGAGTTCAAACGTACATAAAACAACCATCAGGAGGGGGAGGGGGGTTGGTCATAGCCAGATGCTACATCATTTACCACCATCTGTCTTTAAACGCATCACATCCAGTTGGAAAAGGGCGACGATAAGATTTAAGATCAGGACTGAAATCAGCCTGTTTTCTATTTTTTTACACATTATTTAGATTTGGACTTGGTGCCTCTAGAGGAGTAAAATGAATCTGAGCCCTGACGTGTTTGAAGGCGGCGCCCTTTTCCAACCATTCATTCATTCATTCCCAATAAAAAACAAACACAGAAAAACTCCACTCGTCATTCAATTCCAACACTCTTTCCTATTTGGCACAAGCATCCCTCGCTGCGATCATGTTAACAGTCAAATCGGCAAAGAAAAAGAAAAAAAAATACCCCAAACTACCAAAACTTGTTAGGTTTTTTTTCACTCTTAAGGCAGCTATATTGTACATTGCATTCAATCAAGTTACTTAAGAGCAGACGCTGTTCTTTTTTTTACATATTGACAAGTTACATTACAGCATGACGATGTAAAACCCTGCGGAGTGAGTCCTGGTCCGTCACAGTCTTTAGGAGCCTGGCTTTAGCGGAGGAAGAGGAAGAGGAAACGCGCTGGAGGAGGATCGACCACTGTGACAACATGCGCAGAGGATACTTTTTTTTTTTTTTATGTGAAGAGGACAAAATAAACAGAAGTGAAGTCATCCACCCTGAAATCTCCTCCATGTCCGTCCTCTGAGGACAGCAGGAGTTTGTGTTCTGGTCTCGGAGGAGCGGGGCAGTGACAGGTTTGCTGACTGTGGGAGCTGTTTTGGGCTGTTGCTGTTATCGGTGTCCAGGTTTTTTGTGACTCGGCGCTGCTGTTTTTTGTCACTGCAGTTATCGAAAACTGTTGGAGCTTCTTCTGCTGCTGCTGCCGGGAAGTTTAGTCCAGCGGTTTGCCGCCGTCTCCTTTTTGGTCCAAGCGGCTCTTGCTGCTCTTCACCATGTAGATAAAGTAGGTCAGCGTCTCCTTCTCGTTCACCGGTATGTTCCTGAAGTGACGACTCACCGTCTACAGAGGAGGAGGAAAAGATAGGCAAGAGGTTAGAAGGAAATGCACGACTCCCACGTTCATCCATATGGCATAAAAACAGAGCAAACAGGATCTGTGTGCACAACTTAGAAATAAAAACATCAGCACAGACACCAACACCTGAACATTATCCAGAAGGAGACATTTAATCTAAACCTAATTGGAGTTTAACTAACGGTTGTTTGGAAGCAAACAGAAGCGAAAACACAGATCCTCTGAGCAGCCTCTCGCTGCAGCCGCCGGTCCTCCTGAGCGGGGCCGAACACAGGGACAGCTGTAACTGGTTGTGGGCTGTTGACTGGTGCTTTATTAATGATGTGGGAGGCTCATTAATAGGAGGGCCTGAGCCTGACTAACAGGCTGGGGAAACATTCAACTTACAGCCCGGCTACATTCATTCATTTCCACCGTTTGACAGCCGATTTCACATCCGACCCCGCCCCCCAACGCCACGGAGCGCCGCATACAGGAGGTATTTGTCAGGATGAGGGCCGAGCCAGCTGCATGAAGCCCACCTGTCGATTTGGCAAATTAGTCTAACGATCTCTCCATAACCAATTACTGTGGAATAGGACCTGTGACACTACGTATATCACGGTAAACGAGTAATATGGAGCCGGAGGTCGAGAAGAAAGACGC
>JAPZDY010000006.1:20286485-20299436 GCA_029783645.1 Ctenochaetus hawaiiensis | reverse complement strand
CTCTGCTTACTTACTAAAAATATCATGTGCCAGACTCAAATTCGCACACTAACTTGACTCATCTGTAATTGCTGAAATCCGTGGAACTTGGCTTAAAAAGAGAAGCCAAAGAGGATTGAAAAAGTGTAATTGAGGGTAAAATTTCAGTTGCTGAGAGTTCAGTTCGACTCGACGTATTAAAGCTCAGTGATTAAGAGCCTGAACCTGCTTGAAGAGTAAATCTGCATCCTCTTACTTTCTAGGAACTACTTAAATGTCAAACTACTTCCTGTTTCTCGCCGTGTCTCCTCGTAATCCTTTCACGCCGGGGGAAAAGGATTACTCACTTTTCGGGTCATTAGCATATGTAGACATCATGCTTCATCCCACAACATTTCAGCAGATAGCTCATCGCACGCGCATCCAAACTCAGACACAACAATGCTCTCACGCCTCCTGCAACTTTATCTGCACTCTGCTGTTTTTAAGCAGCCAGGACAGAGATGAATGTCATTACTCCACGCGGCTGCAGCTCCAGCAAGCAGGACAATCGATGAAAAATCACTGGAGACTCATCCAGCTCTTCTCTGACACGGCGCAGACGCGGTGACCTCAGCATGAGAATCACAATGGGCCTCGTTCATCAATCAGAACAAGAAAAAATCTATGCAGCATCAGTGCATCAGTTTAATGGTCCTAAAAATAAATGTCTGTGCGTTTATTTAATCAATGCGAGGAGATAAAACTCACTTTTCTTGTCATTCTCACCTTGGAGGAAACTTTATATGCTCAGAGAGAATATAAGAATGTAAATGTTTGCTTAGTTTGAGCCATGAAGAGTTTGTTCACGTTAGTTTGATGCTTCCAGTGAGAAAAAATACCATTCGAACTCCAGCTGAGGCACAAACAACGAGGCTGTTTGAGGTGTTTTTAGTGAGGATGGAGTTTGAGGTCTTGAGACAAATTCAAAGGCACATGCACATTTTCCTCCTCTAGTTTGGCTTTCTGGTGATCACAAGTGCATCTGTTCAACCAAAACACATCTTTTTGCCAGTCAAACGTGATACATACGCAAGGTTAAATGACCAGTCAGAGAGAAATGGACAACAGTCCTGAAGCCCTGAAGACCTGAAGGACCTTCCAAGGTCACAGTCTGATCCTGAGGTCCTTCTTCTGTCCTGTGGAGGATCCATGTTTTGAAATAATCGTCTCAGCTGATTTTGTGCTTATTTACAGAAGCGCGTTGCATTCACTGCATATAAAAATAAAAGACGCCTTAAGATCAGGATCAGGATCTCGTAATCACGAGATCTTTTCTCCTAATTTCTTTTTATGCAGTGAATGCAGGCGCATTGCATTCACTGCATTAAAAGAAATTGGACACCTTATCTCATAATTACGAGAAAGGATCTTGTAATTATGAGATAAGGTTTCTAATTTTTTTTATGCAGTGAACGAAATGCGTTTTCGTACTTATTTGCATTTTCCTAAATGCCTGTTTTCTTTGTGTACCAGAGGCGATCACTCAGTAAGCCTGAGGTTTCACTATGTAAGGCTGGTTACTCTGTTTTCCTCAGAAATGTGTCAGTCTGATGCTCACAGGTTGATGTTTCATGTGGACTTGACGTGGATCCTTTGCAGAAGTTCAAACATTATGACACGATACCAAAACACAAACTGTGTGATGAGAAAATGGACTTTGGTTGTTTTTTTGGCGTCAATATTCAGATTCATAATCCTCCGTGTGTTTTGTGTTTGAGCTGCAGAGAAGTTGAGCACAAACAGTCAGTTTGCTGAAGTTAAAGGAAAAAAAACAAACATATTTTTTGCCTCTGTTTTCTCTCCACGGCTGCTCTCGCTAACAATGAATCGATGAGGACGGTGCTGCTTCAGCCTCGGTTCTGCCTTTTTATATTTCAGGGAACAACCTGTCTGTCTGTCTGTCTCTCCATCTGTCTGTGTGTGTGTCTGTGATGCTTGTTAGTTTGTTTTGAAGCACGGATTGGTGGATGCATTATCTCTCAGACTGGGGTTGTATTATCCTTCACTGACCCAAGACCGAGATAACAAGTCTGTGGAGCAGAAAGCCGACAGCCGAGCGAGAAGAACAAGAGCGAGGCCCGAAGACACAAACAGCTTCATTTGCTTCACACTTCTCTTTCCTTTTTATTCTCTATTGTTTTTCTTGTCTATTAGAATATTTTATGAAGCTCTGAGGCTGTTTTCTGTTTTCTTCATGTTTTGCTGCAGCGATGCTGATGAAGAGTTCATCAGTGAAACAACTGTTATTCCAGTGTTACCGATTAACTGCTGATTTTTTAATTTTTATTTTAACTTCACCATGAAAACGTGGATTTGTTTTTCTTGGTTTTAATTGACTCAAGTCTTATAAAGATCTCCAGAGTTTGGAGTTGTTGAGCTCCACATATTAAAGTTTTATAGGTTACAGGTTTAAGACTAAAAATAGCCTGAATGTCTCTTCACTTATATGCTCTTTCAAAGGATAAAAAATGTAATTTTGTTTAGTAAAATATGCAAAGTAAACACACAAACATGGGAAAAAGGCAAATATAAGCAACATAAATATGAAAATTTAAACATGAGTAAAATGCAGAAACTAATTAAAGCAAAGCAACATTCATTCATTCATCCATTAATCATAACATACAGCAACGACATCCTAGAACCAACAATGCAACCAAATAATGATGACTTCATCTCAAAAGAGGGTTTTTTTTTCAACAGGAGTGATTAATTGTTAAAGTAGCGTTGCATTTCCTTGAACTCTCCTGGTTTGAGTCCAGCATTGTGGAACGTTTCCTTCACATCCTTATTTTTTTTTCCTTCCTGCATCTTTTCATTTCCATCTCTTTCATGACAGAAAAGCCCAAAATATTCCTGCAAAAAGGAAAAAAAAAAAAAAAAACAACGCAGCTTCTCTATTCAGCCCTAAAGTTGAATCTGTCAAACCCTCCCAGCTCTTAAAAATGTGTGCAACCAAAACTGTGACACGCTGTCATTGAAACATCTTTCCATTTTGCTGTGTAATTGGAGGGAGCTGTTGCCGACGGAGGGGGAGGGAGGGAGGGAGGGGGGGTATTAGTGAATTATGGGAGACAATTGGATTGGCTTTTTTTCTTTTTATAATGGTGCTGGGCCCAATAAAGAAACTTAATGGATATCTTCAGTGGAACACTGTGCTAATGTAATAGCATGATCTTTGTCCCAGTTGTAGCTCACAAGTCTGAGGGAACGCTGATTATTTGCTAATTAACTAGAGATAAATATAAAAGGAAAGGCATTATGCAGAAAAACATAACCTGCTGATAACAGTTTAGTTTGCAACCGCTGAGAAAATGTAAAACCACAGTTTCAATAATAAAACAATAAACAAAAAAAAAAAGCCCCCAAAAAATACAGTATGATTAGCATTTCACTGCTAAGCTGTTCTCCATTTAGACTGACTGTGTAATTATCTGAAAGCTCCGACATCTCTGCAATAAAACGGTTCTCACAGTGAACCAAATCAAAGTTTCCTCCCTCTTTTCTGAGCCGCTTTGACAAGTCGAGCGTTATGTGACGTCCCATGAGGCTCCGAGAAAATGGGGCAACTTGCAAAAGCAATATCACTCCAGCCACGAATAAATCACTGAAACCTGAAAGCTATCAGAGCCAGTGGGCTGCCGGGGGGGGGGGAAATGATTATGGGATTAACGTTTGGGGGAAAGTGTGTTTTTGCACCATCACTCACAGAGGCGATTAAAGTAATACAAAACCTACAACAAGAAGCGACAAGGGGAGGAAATTAGAAAGCTGTGGGCAGCGGACGAGCACACAGAAGTCATTGAGAGGAGACTATCGCGGCTGGAATGAGCAGCGTCTCCGTCCACCTGCGCTCTGTCATCTCCGCCGAGAACGGGTCGCTGCCTCTCTGAGATTAAAAACGGCCGCTGCTGCAGAGGCCGTGGTGGAAACTTTAGGATGAGAGAGCCCACTTGGATCAGTTTAATGAGATTTGTACAGTGAAGCTGTGAGCTCGACGCATGCACATCAAAACATGCAAATACAAAAATGTTTCAAGCAGCAGAAACAACAACAAAATCTGTTTTTGGACGGGAGAGCGACATGCTTGTTGTTGCTTTAGTGTGTGACTCATAAGACTATTTATGAGCCTGTTAGAAAATGAGCTAAACATAATAAAACGTGAAACATTTCGGTATTTGTTGACTTTTTAATCTCTTTTCTTTGAGGTCAAGTGTGCGTGATTTAGTGACCTCTAGTGATGATGTTGCAAATTGCAACTTACTATGAAACCTTGCACCTTCTCCTTGAAGGCGGCCTGGTATTAATTGTGCAAAATGTTAAACCAAACCCTGCTTGTACTTGCTTGACACAATTCTATAATACATAGAAACTGACTGAACTAAAAAGGTTCCAAATATGCCTTGAGGATTTAGGCAAACCTTAAGCAAGTTACATTTCTTTAAATCATTTGTAATGTAAAATTATTTTTCAATTATGTAAGTTACTTCAGTTTTGTTTGGCTGCAGTGTTTCTATAATGGCTGTTTTTAATCCAAATGCTACTTGTTGTTTTTTTTTGATTCCTTCATGATGAAGAAATTCAAATAAAAAACAAACCTGGATGTCTCGTTGTCTTCTAGGACAAGAACTTCGATGGGTTATTACACAACATGTAATCCAGTGTGACTGATGAGAAGCTAGCTCTTGAGTTTACCCAGTTCTGTTTAACCAGTCAGGTTACTGCAGAAACACACTGGTTAAACAGGACTGGTCAAGGCGTCTGGAGCCGATGCTGTTTCGCCCGTTATGGCTCCACACGTGGTCACATGGTCACGTCATGGTCATGTGAGTCTAAAGAAACACCAGCTGCAGCTGCGTTCGGGTGTTTGCGGTGTCTCAGTTTGGATGCAAACATGCAGGTTTAATGTTTACGGGGATTTAGATTCTGTTTGCTTTGTTAAATAGCAGTGTGTCTTTCCATTCTCACAGAGTTTATCAGGACATTTTCATTCATGAAACAGGTGGTTAAATTCTTGGGATAAAACATAATTTCAGGAAAAGTTAAGTAAACTGTTGGGCAGCATGAAGTCTGCAGCCACAAATACTAAAAAAAGGACTTGACTAACACACAAAGAAGGAGCTTTATGACTAATTTTGGAGGCAAAAACAGGAAACATATCTGCATATTTGGGTTTAAATGGATCCAACAAGAGAAGACGAGGAGAAACTTTTCTCCAGGTTGTAGCTCTTCCAACATGGCTGCCTGCGTTCACCACTGAATTCACCGAGATCGAACTGAATTCATCACCACAGATCAGGTTTTCATCCAAATATAGAAACCTTTTTTATTTTACAATTTTAATCAAAAATATCATACATTTCCAGTTTAATTGTACAGTTTGCTGTTAAATATCTAAATACACTTTTACAGTTTCAATGTCAGTAGAAAAAAATATTGGATTTTTTTTTCGTGAGATACAAAAATGTACACTTCCCTACACATGAGAACTCACACACCTACACAACAGTGTGCGACCGGCCGAGCTCGGCCGTGGATGTTAAAAATCTTTGCTCTTATAAAATGATTTTTCTTTACATTTCCCAACTAGTTTTTAGTCTGACCACAACAGCATGGAGGAAAATAAAATTCACCTTTTAAAAAAACGTATTTTTGAATCACAGCAAAGAAAGAAAACCACATTTACGAGAGTAAATGTGTTTGTTTACTTCAACTTTTTACTTTTTGTATCTTCTTGCTGTTGGATGTTTATCAGAGTGGATTAACAGTAGTAAGAGGTTTTTGTTTTTTTCACCACAGTGTTTAAAAGCTGGAATAAAGCAAATTAAAACCATTTAGACTTTGAACTCGACCCAAGTAACAGTTTGATGTAATGAAAACATACTTTATATGTGCAACAGAGAGGTAAAATACGCTCTAATCGGCCAATTATATTATATTTTTACAAGCTTACTCGATTAGGAACCTTTACCTCAAGGGATTACATCAGCGACATGTTTGGAAATACATCTGGCCAATTTTCCTTGAGGTCATTCAGGTTCCATTTCTGCAGTGAAGATTCACAGATTGATTTTCTCTTTCGCAAAGCTCGGATCGATGTGCATTTAAACAGCAGCTTTAAAAGACGGTCGTCGTGTAAAACACAGTGATGGTCGCAGAGGTTCACCAACACTTTGACATCACCTCGTCTGCTTCAAGCCCCCGGATTTCTCCCACAGAACACTTCATTACTGTTATTATCACCATCTGCTCCCGCTGATTCAAAAGGAAACTCGAACAAAAAAAGCATGAACAGTCGTTTCAGAGGAGGCGACGTCGCCAAAAAGCTTCATGTTTGGTTGTGAGCGAGAACTTGTAGGGATGTCGTGACTTTTCAAAGTCAAGGTGAGGAAGTTTCTTAGCTTATTAACAAAGTTTCAGCTTTAAGTTTGAGGCAAATCCAACTAACATGAGTCCAGATGGAATTAAAATATCTATTTTTACATTTAAGTAAAGAAACCTGGAACCACGTGACCTAATTTTTATTAGATTTTGATTACTAAATTGTCTATTTGGAGAACTTTTTCACTTAATGGTGAAAATAATAATAATTTGAACACCAGTGCAGCTACTGTTCTCTACAGGGTTCATGTTTTATAATGCAAATATCACTAGAGATGGATGTTGGATTAATAGTTTATTTGACGGACTATCTCTCTTGCTTTATATGTAAATGTTCCTTATTGATTATTATTATTTTTATTATCTGGAAATGTTTTAAATTATTATAATTACAGATGTGAGCTCACCAGCTCACTCCGTGACTTCGACACCTTGACGGAGGTGTGGCGTTGAGGAAAACGACTTATTTTTTGTTTGTACACCTGACTGTTAAAACTGAACAGAGTACAATACCTGGAAGCGATGATTAAAATGGCACACACTGTATATTGTTCTGCTTCACATAATCGGATTAGAGAATGATGCAGGCGACAGACCAGAACATCCCAGAACATCCTGTTGAGCAGGAACTCAAACAAAATCATTATCAGCTGAACCACAGGATCACGACAAAAGATGACGGAACATTTCATCGAAAAAATAAAAAAAACAACAAGAGTAAACAACAAATCCCTTTCCCCCGTGAAAGTACTTTGGATTGAACAGGTGGGAAAAAATCAACACAACAGCATCGTGTCATGATTCGAACAGAACGGAGGTCTGACAGCGAAAGTTTACTTTTCAAGGCAGAAGGAAAAAAACGGTGGAGAAAAAAAAGGTGTTTTAGCTCTATTCACAGCCAGCAGTCACATGTTTGTTTATTCAGATAAATCGACAAGAGTCACTAAACCAGCGGTGCCTTCAATGACCTGCACAAGAGTCGAGGTCAGTTCGTCTTCAGCTAAAACTGTCGAACTGTCCCTGACTCTTGTACAGATCACACACACACACACACACACACACACACACACACACACACCAACATCTATATCCTCTTCCAACAAGGCACTAAGAATTCATTCAAGTTTATCGTTACACAAGTGCTTTATGCGTTTCAAACCCACACGTTCGTCTCCATCTTGGACCGACTTCAGCGGGCCGGAGTCTCCTCCCCCCCGTTGATCATCTACTGAGCATCTGCTGTGAATCAGGTGGCCTGCCAGTCACACGGCCAGTCATCCAGTCTGTCCTCCAGCCGGGCAGCCAGGCGTCCGCTCGCAGTCCTCGCCTGCTGCTTTCCTTTCTGCGCCGTGATGTGACCCCCGTGCTGGGCCGTGTGTGACGAGGTCGTTCCGGCGGCTGATTGGCAGAATCAGGTGGGGGGAGGGGAGGGGTGGGGGGTGACAGCAGCTCCAGCCCCGTACCATCACAACAAACAAGCCCTTAGCCAGCAAGAGTTCGTCCACAATAAAACCTCGGTGTTAGAAAGAGTGAAACGGGAGTTTGGCGAATCATCGATAAATCCAGCGAGGAGAAGAAGAGAAAGAGGAAGAAGGAGCGAGGGGCACGAGCGAGGTCGCTGTTTCTTTCCACTTAACACTTCCTTTGTCAAATTCCACCTGCTACATTCAAGCCGGATCTGCCCACGTTGGCTGCAGAGAGGAGCAGCAGGAGGAGGAGGAGGAGGAGAGCAGACCGGGAGAAGGTACAAGCCGGCCGGGGCAGGAGACACGAGGGCAGGATGAGGGAGGGAACAAAGGCTGCATGAGGGGTTGTAAAGGAGAATCAATTCACCAGGTGATTTTCAGAGTGGTTCTGCCTGGCTTCACCCAGGTGTCAGGATGACTTTGGCTCAGCAGGAGCCCCCCCCCCACCCCCCCAGGGAGGTTGTCAGAGCTGGAGAGACATAAGGGGATTTGAGAGAGAGATGGAGAAAGTGGGCAAGGATGCAGTCATGCGGGCAGATAGAGACGGACGTGCAGGCAGAGGCGGAGCAGGAGAGACAGGAGGGGGAAAAGAGATGGAGACGGACGATAAATGTGGACAGACAGAGAAGAGAAACAGAGAGAACAGTGAGGGAGAGAGAGAGAGAGGCCGTAATTAAGAGAAGAGAATCTCTGAAATTGAAGGGAGAAATTGGGAAAAGAGAGGAGGAGGAGGGGAACGTCGGATAACCACTCAACAGAAAGAATCAGGAAGTGAGACAGACCCATCACCACGGCAACCGTGTGACAAAACAAACACATCTCGCACACAAAGTCACTTTTTTTAAACACACACACCCATCAGTCAGAGCTCAAATCAGTCTCGGATGTGTTTAACCGGCTTCCTCCAACGGTTACCCATCCTGCTTCACTCTGAGCACCCCAAAGAACAAGAGCTGTCACCTGGGCGACAGGTAAACGGGGGAACCGGAGGAAAGGTAAAACCCCGTTTCCCTGCATCATCATCATCAGCAGCAGCAGCAGCAGCAGCAGATCCACGTCTGCCTGCGTAAGGAGTCTGTGTTTTTAGTGGACGCTGCATCAGTTGACGCCGTGGTTGAAGTGATCCAGCACGGTGGCGTTGGTCCTCTCAAACTGCCACTGCTGGGTCGGGGAGGAGGAGTCACACGTGTTCATGAAGACCCGCCGCTCGGTCGGGCTGCAGTCGATGCAGCTGTTACTGACGGGGTGATACAGAGTCTTATCCTGCAGGAAACACGAGGAAGAGAAAGACGAAACTGTGATTTTAAAAAGTACTCGTTCATGAAATTCAACAATACATTTCAAGCTCAAGATGCGTTTAAGAAACAGTTTCAAATCTGCCTGCAAATTATTTCCAAGAGGGAAAAAAGTAAACAAATGCTTCATAATAAGACTGACAATTTTTTTTCTGGTGGAAAATTATTAATCTCTAAATATGATTTAAAGCTTAGTTTTACTGTGGAAACATTTGTTCACTCTTTATTTATCAGTTATAGATGCTTTATAAGACGACCAAGAGTTCACCACTACATCAGTGCATAAACACAAGGAGGCTCCAGTCAGTTTTGGTTCAACAGCTGGAAAAGACATATGAATGAATGAATGAATGAATGGATGAATATCATTACTGTCTTGTGTTAATTGCTGCAAACAAGCCTGTGACGCTGCGCCGTCTAATCACAGAAATGTCACAAAAAACAAAATTTTGCCTCTTGTGTGGAGCGTTTTTGCAATAACAGAGTTTAAATGCATAACAGCAGCATAATGAGGTCCTGTGAATATCCATCAGCTGCGGGGTAAATTCTTCTCTAATGTGCAAAACTCTGTAGAATGATTAAGCAGCCTTCAAGCTTTTTATTTTATAATAGTTATGGTTGGAGCTTTGTTGTTTTGAACAGAAAAAGGGAAGAAAGAATGAGAACAAAATACTGAAAAAGAGAGGGAGAGACGGACTCAGAGGGGCGATTTGTCACAGTTTGGGTTGGACACGCTTCTCCTCTGCTGTACCTTTCTGTAGCGCCACAGCTGGTTGCCCTTCATGCCGTGGCAGTCGTACAGGGTGACGGGGCTGTTGTGGGAGATGGCGTCGAAACAGACTTTTTTGGTGTGCATGGGGTCGCCGACGCGGATGTCCTCCCTCCATCCGAACGTGAACACCTGCAGGAGACAAAGCTCAGCTGTGATGTTGCAGTTTTTATAATCACGTGTATAATGAAGTAAAACCAGTTTAAGATCTGGGTTAATATAAGCTTGAATTACAGTGTTTCCATGAAGCCAAGTTATGTTCTGTTTAAGTGTTCTATTAAAAAATAATTCACCCCATTAAACATATTAGAGCAGCTTTAAAAACGAGTGATACAAAGCAACAAACTTAAAGCAGAAGTTTTGTCAAAAACTCCTTCTTTATGAATCTTCATAAATTGTAACCCGCCTCTTTCCTTGTAACCCTGGTTCTGACCCACTGCACTTTCTTATTTTTTACATTATTTAGGTTTTATATTTCTAAAATTGCATTTAGTAACTGTCAAGTTTCCTCTGACTAAATGTTGCTGTCACCTGTGTTTCTACATGTATTGGCTGATTATTGTGATGGTTAAATGTCTCTTATTATAAATCCATTGAAAAATAAGGTGTTGGTTTCTCTTTTAGCTGCAGATCGGAAGCTTCTGTTTTCTTCTAAAACATCAAACTGAGCAGCTGAATGGTTCATCATGACTTGCACAGGTAAGTAATTATTTCTGAGGCAAACTGAGGTTAAAAACCATACAAGCCATGTGACATTTGAGCTGTTTTTTTTCATTGAAAAAGCTAAAACAGCAGGAATATGAATGAACATTGGTGACTATGAAGATGGAGGACGGTTAAGGATGTTTGAATGATGAACACTGCTGTTTGCAGACAGTTTAAATGCCGAATCAAATCAAGAAGGAACCGTCTGGATCAAACTGCCGACTCTTTTCACACAAATGAACACCAATGATTCTTCACACTCAGGAGAGTCTTTCATGACACGTTGACAATGTCCACAATGTTTTTTTTCCCATTTAACTGCATGAAGCTGTCTATCCCTTGATGTCAGCACTTTCATTGAAAATGAAATTGATAAACTCAGCAGCCTGCACTTAAAAGAGTCTCCTCCTGCTGCCTTATATCCTTTTGCTTTTATTATATTTGTCAAAAAAAAACCTACTTTCTCTTATTTTTGTTGTCAGACATGAAAAAAAAAACCACTCTGCCGGTATTGAAGTTGTTACTGAAGTCATTTCAGCTTTTGATCTGGCTGTTATCTGACAATAGAAACAAAAATAAAAGAATTGAATGTTTGAAAGGCAGTGACTTGCAGCTGGCCGCCGCTCTTTCAGCCCACAAAGACGCAGCAAATGACTTCCTCCGCTGCTCTCGTACAGAATCAAAAAGCCCTGACATGGACAGCTGCCAGAGGGCCTCCTGTGATTTGCACTGAATCCATTTCTCTCCGGCTCTGAATACAGATTGTAACTGTGACACAGATTAAACTACAATGCATCTTCAGATTAAAGCAATTAAACTGTCAGAGCTCTGAGGCGAAGCATCTCGGCCGCGGAAACAAAAGGGGACATTCAATCCATTAAAGTTGTATTATGAGCTCGGCTCAAAGATCTCCAGAGTGACGTATGAGAACAAACAGACTCTGTTAGAAAAAATGCAAAGTTAATGATGCGGCACAGTGTGTGTGTGTGTGTGTGAGTGCCCCCTGTCTCTTTAGCAATTGCATTTGTTCTGCTAAACACATAAATGTCTGAGGAGACACACACAATCCATCAACGGAGGTGAAATCGTGAGTTAAAACTCTGGAATATCATGAACTCTCTTGGAGTGGGGGGGTCCAGTGGTTTGAAAATTTGCCTCCATAAACCATTTTTTTATTAATCAAGACAGTCGGAGTGTTTCTCCGAGATTTGACTGGTGGATAAAACAAGAGACATTCATAAAAAACTGTTGATCTGAAGCCCTTTAAAGGTTTAAAAAAGCTGCTGATCTGTATCTGAGGTGTTGCTGCTCACCTGTCCGTGGCTCCAGCTCACCTCGCCCCGCCCCTTCACACAGTTCTCCAGGCGGATGGGACTTCCGGATACGAAGTGTTTGCTCTCCATGCACATGCCGCTGCCTGCGTTACGGATCTACAAACACACAGGAAACACAAAGGACGTTTGGCTTTAAGTCAGCAAACATGATCATCATCATGTATCAGGAGTTCAGTCTGTAACGGTGACTGGACGTTCGTTTATTGAAGCATAACCACACTGAACAGACTGATTCAGGGTTAAGATATTATTCTTCTTTTTGGTTCATTTCAGGATGCAATAACACCCTAATTAATCTGAGATACTCGTTAGAAAAATGAGCTTTCTTCTCTCTGAGATCAGTCAAAAAAAAAGAAATCCAGACAGCAGCCAGACGCGACAGACATGAAGTTATTTGTGCCAAGTGGCTAAAATTGTCTTGCAGCTTCTGAAGTTATTTAAAAAACTGTTACTAATGATCCTCATCTTTTGTTCTGGTCTTATATTGAAATAACTTTTAAAATAAAGACCTAAAATTATGCATTGATCTCTTTTTTCTTTCGCCTCTTACAAATCACAAAAGTCAGGATGTAATTTGGCGCTTCGGTGCACCAGATGGTTCGTGTTTAGCAGATACTCTTAAATGCAACTTAAGCAATAAATATGTCGGGGTTTTTTTTTCCCAGAAAGGAAACCAATGAATTTTTCATAATAAAGGACCTGTCCTTTTTTTTCTCTATCTGATGGATAATCTGTGGAATACAACAACCGAACACAAAGGCTGGAAGGCAACAAATAAACTGATTCCAGTGAGAAAAGTTGACAGCAACATCTTGTTCTGGTTCTCCATGAGATAACTGACGTGTTGAAGGTCATGAAACTGACGGTACCTCTCCCCACGCTGCAGCAGGAGGCTCCACAGGTGGGTAATGTTTGGGCAGATCCCAGGCCACCTCGCTCATGAACCACTTGAAGCTCCTGCAGTTGAGACGGTTCCTCAG
>JAPZDY010000006.1:20272839-20286385 GCA_029783645.1 Ctenochaetus hawaiiensis | reverse complement strand
AAACTAATAATCATTTTCGTCCAAAAGACTAAGACTAAGACTAAAACTAAGATGGCTGCCAAAAACAACACTGGTTCCCATTCTGCTGTATTTGTCTGCATGTGTTTATCAACCCGGTGACACTCTGCTCAGTGCAAAACCAATTAACCTGTTTGAACCATTGTGACTTGTAGTGGCATGACGGAGAGCAGAGGAGGCTCCTTCTCTGAGGGAACTGAATGAAATGTACTGAGCAGCTTCACCTCAGAAACCAGCGTCAACTTGCAGAAAACAGAAGGAGCAGCAGAAAAGAGGAAGAAACCTTTGTGTATTCAACTACGATCTACTACAGAATGTTTGTCCTTACTTTGGCCTTCAACACTTCAAAAAATGGCCTTATGCAAAAAGGTTCTTTCATTTTACGGCCCTCGGATTACCTGCACTGAATTTATGATTTCATTGGTTTTTAGTTTCATTTTTTGAGGCGAGCTTAAAAAAGATTATTGTTGAATTTCAAATGGATTAGTCGTTTAGTTTTAAAAATGTCTGACCATCAGTCCAAAATCCAAAAACTCATCGTTCATGGTCAAAAATGGCAAATAAAAGCTGCAAATCATCACCTTTAAACGTCTGGCATTTATAAAAAAGGGACCGAAACAATCAGTGATTGAAAAAGTTCACAATAAATTTTCTTTTAAATGACTAACTAATGAATCAACTAATTATCACAGCTTTATATGAGACCTTCATCTTATTTCTAATTGGATGCACGTTTTAGTTTTCTCTTGAAATCTGTGAAAAAGGCTCGATCGAACTCATCTGACTGTGCAGAGACACAAACGTCGCCCTCCAAGTCTTTAAATATGTTTGTCACACAGGCTGACTTGATTTTTTTAAGGCTGGTAATCGTTTGCTAGAGGTAGAAAATTGCAGAAAACACAAAGTCGACACACAAACACACACACATGCACGCACACACACCTCCACGCCTCCTTTGAACAGTGCTGAATGAAATGCAGTGGACGGACTTTCAACAAGAGACAAAGGATAAAAAAACGGTGGCTGCAGGGGGACAAAGGAATAGTGTGTGTTGTGTGTGTGTGTTTGACTGCACAAAGTAGTGATTGCAAAATGTTGTATGGTCACTGGAGTGTGTGAGCTTAGCAAAGAGAGCGCAGACGCTGTGTGGGCTCTGATTTAAGGGGTGGAGATTGTTAGCTCTTGTTCGCCGGAGGGAGAAAACACAAACACACTTCCCTTCTGAGAGTTTTCTGAGGAATAAAACACACTGACTTCAGGAGAGACGACTCTGATATCTCACAACTCAGACGAAGACAGTGAACATGAGAATCACTTCAACAAAACAAGTTCCAGCTTAACTTCCAGAGAAGCAGCCGCAGACGAGTTCAGCTCCACGTTTGACAATAAATATTGATAAATATTAGATTTGAGGATTAATACAGTTATTTGAAGTTTGTTGTATTTTTGTCAGCAGTTTTGATTCCATTTGTTTACCTTTTTAATAGCTTTTAAAATATTCTGAGTAGATTTTTACACAATGGATAACCGATGTGCACAAACCAGTGTCAGACAGGGAGAAGATGCTGGGTTTCAGTTTAAGTAAATTAAAAATATGAGGACAAAAAAAACAGCAGGATTTGTTTCAGTGTTGGTGGTTCAGTTTGAAGGCTGTGGGTTTAATTGTAAGGTTTGTCAGCTAAGTTATCATTGGTAGCAGAGGAAATAATCTAAGTTTTAACTGTCTCCCAAAAGATTTGATGGTTTTTGTTTAAGGAAAACCAGTAATTGTTTATTTTAAAGAGTTCCAGCCCTGTAAATTATCTTCATTTTCACTTGTGCTCTTCAAAAACATCATTTTTCTTTTTCTTTCTGTGTCTTTTTGAATACAAGTTGACAATTTAGTAAGTGACTTTGGTGCAGCCGTCCTGCATGTCTGACTCTGTGATCCTGCAGGAAAAAACCTCCAACCAACCAACCAACCAACCAACCAACCAACCAACCAGCCAACCAGCCAACCAACCAACCAACCAGCCAAACACCAACCAACCAACCAACCAACCAAACACCAACCAACCAACCAACCAACCAACCAACCAACCAGCCAACCAACCAACCAACCAACCAACCAACCAAACACCAACCAAAGACCAACCAACCAACCAACCAACAAACCAACCAAACACCAACCAACCAACCAACCAACCAACCAACCAACCAAACACCAACCAACCAACCAACCAACCAACCAACCAGCCAACCAACCAACCAACCAGTCAACCAACCAACCAATCACCAACGAAGAGGCTGAGATTACACAGAAAAAGTAACACGAACACACCTGTAAATGCAAAACACATCATTTAAAATGTTAAAACTCACACTGCGGCTGATGTTCGCTGATGTTCAGAAACAATTTATTGGTGAAAGACTGTTTCGCTAAAGGCATTTAACTGAATCATTGACTTTATTCTGTTTTTATCTAAACCAAGCAGCAACCTTTGGGTCAAAAACTGCAGTTTCTCAAATGGCCACCTGAGGCTCCCTCCAAAAGTGAGTCAAACCTCATGAAGAGTTAAACTTTACAGCAAAAATTTAAATGTGGCTTTAACAAAAACACTGACATCAACCGGAGAGGAAGAAGGAACTGACAACAAACAAACAAACAAAAAGAAAGAAAGGTAAGATGTAATTGGATGGTAAAAAGAGAGCATGGCTAGCTGGTGTTGGTTTGAGTAAAGTTAAAAATCAGCTTTTTATCCAGTTGGACAAAATCTCTGCAGGTCTTCCTTCATCACTGTTCTCTGGCAGTTGGATTTAAAAAATAAATGAATCAATCAATAAATAAATGTAACTCAGTGGTCCGTGAATTTTTTAAAGTCACAATCTGAATTTGATTACAAAAGCTCAAGTTGATATTCTCCATTGCAGTCTATCGACCTTGAGGAAGGAGGGAGTCGAGCCTGAGCTCATCGCTGAATGAAACACTGAGGCCTGAAGGAGGGATGACAGAGAGACAGAAGAAGAGAAAAGAGAGACAGAGAGGAGGTGACGGCACTGACAAACGAGACAGTGACGGAGGCATGAGATCAGGGATAAAATCATACTCCCATGCATGCACACACACACACACACACACACATATACCTCCAAGATGGATTTTTCTGTCCCACCATGCCTCATTCTCTGCTGCGGGAATGTCAATCAGAATGAAAATGAAAATCTTTGCGACTCAAATTGGATTTGCACTGATGAAGGTCATTTCATTGGGCAAGAAGAGCAGACTAATTCGCGAAATGAGGATTGATCGTGATTGTTCTGTAGCTCATTTCTTCTTCTTTAGTCTTCTGTCTTTCTGCTCCACAGTCACCCTGCCTGATGATACCTACTGTATCTCCTGGTTCACCAGATAAAGCTGTTTGCTAGCAAATAAAGAGAAACGTTGTCCCCAGAAACAGAGCATCTGGCATCACGTGCAAAGTGATTTGGCCTTACAAACAGAATCGTTTGTCTCTGGGGATGCTTTATTTATTCAAGCTTTCATAACTTAAACGTTACCTATATCCATGCTGTTGTGTTTTAAAAAAGGACACTGTGGTTTGCACTCCACATTACCCAGCAATCTAAAGTTAGATGGTAATAAAACATGATTTCTAGGGTTTACCTTCCCTCAAATGTAATTTAAATCGTAACTGAATTCATCATTTTTTATTGTCAATTATTCTTAACTCCTTTTTCAATTAATTGTTAGTTATCCTATTCAAAAAAATTGTAGAAATACACAACAATTTCCCAGATCACAAGTGAGAGAATCTAATAACTTATTCTGTTTGACCAACAACCCAAAACTACCCACTGAATAATGAGGGTCAAGAGTAAAAGCGAACACAGTGAGTCAAAGGGATTTAACAAACACTGGAGCCACTCTTGTTTTGGATGTCAGGATAAAATCTTGCAGCAAATGTTAAATGTGTCAAAAATAACCAAAACTTACTCAAATGGTTCACTCGGGTCTTCCTTTTGTATCTCTGAAGGGATGGGAATCCGTTTGTAGTACATTTCCCAGTCAAACGCCCCTCGCATGGCGTCTCCCGCCTGCGTCTCGTAGCCGAAGTTGTCGTGGTCGATCACGTCGATCATCGGACACACGATGGTCTTCCTGTTCTGTGCGATTCGGTCTGAGAGACACGAGGAGAATCAGGTCAGATGCCGCGGAGAAGCTGTTCACAAGTTTTGTGTACACCAAAAATAAAAATAAAGCTGCTCGTCCTCACAGACTGAAGATGTCTGGGAGTCGTGAGCGGTTTGACTAAAACACGATGTTCCCTGTTTGTTGTAACAGTTTCCAGAGTCAAGGCAAAGTCTCCAGTATTTCACAAACAGAAATAAAAAACTTAAGATTTCAGAAAAGTTAGAAAAATATATCTATATATTACAGTTTGAAAGTTTATGACTGCTTACTATAAAAGCTTGATTCACTGAAGTCGGATGGCTCAGAAGACTTCTCTATATAATAAAATAACCTTTTATGCACGTAAGTTGAGGAAAGTCCCTCCAACAAATTTTTGAGTGAATGGTTAAAAAACAAAAGTAAGGAATGTACATTGAGAACAAAACTCTGTGAAGTTGTTCAACAAGACTGACAGTTTTAAAGGGCAGAAAGATACAAGGATACCTTTAGTGGCAACAGTTAAATATGAATAGCAGAAATCATGGAGAATTTATAAAGTGAGATAATGGAAGCCCATCTTTAAAATCTATCTGCAATCTAACGACTGAGGGTTAGATCGAACAGGGGTCTCAATACACTGCCTGGCCAAAAAGAAAAGTGGCCAGCTTTGATTAGCTTTAATTACGGCACGCATTCGCATTCGTGACATTGTTTCTTCTACAATGTCACAAGATTTATTTCTTTTTATTTATAATTTTTACACCAACATCTTGTATTGATGACAGGAGAGTCGGATCACTGTGCAAACCTTCTCCAGCACATCCCAAAGGTTCTCAATGGGGTTAAGGTCCGGACTCCACGTGTGAAAATGATGCTTCGCACTCCCTGAAACACTCTCTCTCAATCTGAGCCCGATGAATCCCGGCATTGTCATCACTTGCCACTTGCCTGATCAATCCAGAGTCCAATCTGGAGTCCCTCATAAATTGAAGCCTTTTTTTCCGATTAGCCTCATTGATTAGTGGTTTTCTCAGGGCTACACAGCTGTTCAGTCCCAATCCCCTGAGTTCCCTTTGCATTGTGGGTGTGGAAATGCTCTTACTTTCACTATTAAACAGCCCTGAGTTCTATTGTTGTTTTTCTGCGATTTGATTTCACCAAACGTTTAAGTGATCGCAGATCACCATCAGTTAGGATTTTTTTCCGACCACATTTCTTCCTCGAAGATGTTGGTTCCCAACCATCCTTCCAGTTTTTAATAATGCGTTGAGCAGTTCTTAACCCAGTTTTAGTAGTCTTTGCAGTCTCCTTAGATGTTTTCTCTGCCTGATGCATGCCGAATTTAACTCTTCTCAAACAGACTGACATCTTTTCCACGACCATCGGATGTGTCTTTCCACATGGTTGTTAAAGAGATGAGAAGCTACTCGTTGCATCAGTTGGGGTTAAATAACTTGTTGCCAGTTGAAAGACAATCGCCCATGCAGTAATTATCCAATAGGAGGTTCTTATCTGTTTGCTTAGTTAAATCCAGGTGGCGACTTTTTTTTTGGCCAGGCAGCGTATTTCCCAAAAAATCGTTAAAGCCAAACTGCGACATTGTGGCTTATTGATGATTGAGGGTCATTTCACCTCTGTCTTTCTTTTAAATTTCTGTCTTTGTAAGTTCTACACTTTCAAGGGAACTTTTTTAGAGAACGCGGTGGATTTGACTGCTCGTTACACACCCACGTTCGTCACTCACCCAGCAGCGGCGGCAGCCAGTTGACGTTGGCTTCACAGTGAGAGTCCAGGAAGGTGATGACTTCTCCTTTGGCGGCGGCGGCTCCCAGCAGGCGAGTCCTGATCAGCCCCTCCCTCTTTTTGGTTCTCAGGATGCGAACCTTCGGCAGCCGCACCATGTACTCCTCCAGCGCCACCTTCAGGTGCTCTGAAGAGATCGAAACAGAGACAGCAGCGATCAGAATGGTGAAAGCAGCAGAGTAACATTAAATTACTATCAAAGTCATTAAAGAAGCACGACAGGATGAAGCCCTCTGTCACTGTGTGCAAACATCAGACGTAATGATGCTCCTCAAACTTGTCTACAAATGGTAAAAAAAAAGAGATTAAAGAAAACTAAACACTCAGCCATCACCATCAAATGAGACATCTGCCGTTGCCATATTGCTCCAGCCTTAAATGTTTCCCTCAAGGCCTCCACATCATTACACACTCTCACCCATACTGGGATTAACTTTATCTTCACAAACTTTTTCTGCACTTACAGACTTTGTTTTTATGTCTTTGCTGCAGACACCCGGCAGAATGTAACACTAAAGAGAAGGAAACCAACTGTGAGGAATCAAAATGACATTAAATCAGCCCCTCCTAATGTGCAGTCATAAAGTCTTTTGGCAAAAAAAAAAAAACCCAAAAAAACAGCTTTTCTTCTCAATTTGCAATGTTGCCATTTCAGTGCCGAAGTTGAGCTCAAACTGCAGTGAAAAATAAATCTCAACAGAAAGGAAGATGTCAGTAAAAATGGCCATTTTCTTTTGTTGAAAGAGCAAATATACTGAAATGCGCAACTCTGAATCCCAAACAGGTGGGATGCTGTGCAAGAGCGTAAAAAAATTAAAATAAAAATGACAACAGTTGAACAAAGGCCCTGAGGCCACACAGTAACAACCTTTATACCGTTATGTTTTCATAAAAATGGTGAAGTTCACCCTGTTCTTGCTTTTTGCTAACTGAGCCTTTCATACTCAATCATAACACCATCAATGAACCTGTTTGTCCGTGGATTGTTTTAAACAGACGTGTTTCTGTGAGCATCTTATGTCAATGAATTTGTCAAAAAGCCAAATGAAAGTATCACATTTGGTTGTTTGAGTTTTAAACAATGTCTCTGGAATCAGTTTTGAAGTGGAAGGTGAAACATTATGTCTATAAAGCCACAGAAAGAAAAGCAAACCAAAAAATAAAAGTGAAAGAAAGCATTAATCAATCAAAAAGGCAGCTATACGTACTCATCTTTACCCAATCTTTTCTCAGAGCTGCCAGTGACAGAAATCAATCCTGTCCTAAATGGAGCCGGTAAATCTTCTTTCTGAAACCTCAAGCCACTTCTGACAGGTCAGAAAAATAAATAAATAAAAGAAATATTAAGTCGGACAAGAGGCCATTTTTTATTCACTGTCTGTCCACTGAAACTCTGTCGAACACCACAGAGGAACCGATCATGAGCTCTCGTCCAGCTGCTTTTATATCCCCGACTACTGAAGCGGTTTAAGCACATAAAAGATTTTTTAAGAGTGAATTATCTTTGTTATGATCGTGGTATAATGAGGCAATATAAAACATTACGGTCTGGAAAAGAAAAGGTCAGTAAAACTCCAATTTTGTTTTTTTTTTCTATCTTTTCTGCTTCTTCTCCACATCTACTTTATCCATCCATCCATGAATCCAATAATCAATGAATCTGTTTATATGTATAGATCTGAAGGGTTGGTTTTAGTCTTTTCTTTTGCTCATAACGATAAAAAATTCAAATTTTATCCTTTAATCTAACAGGATTATCGACCTTTCAATGCTCCTTGAAACAATGGATGTGTGACAGCTGTGAAAAGTTTTGATATTCTATGAAGATCGAACTGTTTTTCCACTTTTTTGTGTCTTCATCTTTCTCTGAATCCTTCCTCACACACAGAAACTGGTGAGGGCGGACAAAAAGGGCCATTATTTGTAGAAAACACAACTAAATTAATAAAATATGACCTCCGTCAGTGTTCCTCATTGATAGCAGTTCTTACAAATGAGCCACTGTCGTTGAGGAAACACTCGTCAACATGACCACTAATTGGACTGTGAGGATCAGAGACGAAGACGGAGGAGAGGCGGCAGTCCTTTAAAACCTTCAGAAGACAAACTGTAGCTGCTGAGATGACAGGCAGGAGGCCATATGTCTGAACTCCATTGTGTCCTTCAGGCTTTATTATTGCTTTTCTTTGTCCCCCTCCTCTCGTTTCTCTTCTTCATCTTTCTTTCCTTATTCAGCATGTCCTTCTTTTTTCTGATGTCATTTGGCAACATCTGCCTCCCAAAGAGGCAACACTGATCCCAACAGACGCCGAAGACGGCCGGACGAGCCAAAACCAACAAACCTGAAGCCAGCAGGTCTGCAGATCTGTCTCTCCGTCCATCCATCACTTCTTCTCCACTCTGATACTCCTGAGATAGTGAATCACTACCCATCCCCTCCAAGTGAAACTGCATCCGAACCCTCCGTTACTTCCCTGGACGAGTCAGAGTGTTTTGGGCGAGACCGGATCTGACCGGACATTATTAAAGCAGAGCAAATCAAATTAGGAGAGAGCTGTAATCAAGACCAGGATGTGCAGAGTTCTGTCTATCAGACTGCCACACACCCCTCCGCCGGTTAATCCAGAAAGTCCCATTTGGGATGCAGCCTGCCTGAAGTGGTCTGGCTCAAATTAACCAATGAAACCCGAGTCAAAATGACTGAACTGAGCTTCTCACTTAAGTGATAAATGTGTGACAAAAAGAAAAGGACAATGAGAAACTGATGAGGACAAACAGTTGGCTTTCAGGGTTGATTTGGCTGTTTTAACATCTCCATCAGATGGACACTTAAAACTATGGCACATTAATTTCTGGTCCCCCAGTTTATTAGATATCCAATGGATAATTGATAATATAAACTATATTCCAGAGTATTATAACTATATGCAGCTTTAAAATGCCAAAAATTGAATATTTAAGTATTACTGAAATATGACATATATGAAAGAATGACGATGGACATGTTCTCTGATTTATTATATTTTACTGAACAACATTTAGGTGTCAGATGTTTTGCATTTAGTGACTTTTCTCCTCACAGATTTCTGCAGACACCCAAAATCTTCCAGCACTGTTCTGTTGTCAGCTTCACTTTCTTCTTTCTTTCTTTGTACTAAAACTGAAGGACTTCAAACTCAGGAACATCCATGAAGCCGAACATCAGCTCTTCAACCTCATAGACCTGATTTTGTTTCAAATCCAGTAAGCTGGAGCAGACAGACAAGAGAAGACAAACAGTCTTTATTCCTCCTGACTGCACTGTGCATTCAAATATACGCAGTGAGACAGTTATTCACTGTTATTAAGTCTATTTTAAATCTGCCTTCTATTTACTCTATGACATATTATACTGGTTTGCTGTATCTACTTTATATTTGTGTGTGTTATGCACCTCTTTTAATTTCTTTTATTTATTGCTACTCTGAGTGTTTTTATGTTTTTTTTTATTAATGCTATAATTATGTGCACTCCCATAAGATTTTTATTTCCCTCTTTCTCTATTTTATTCTGTATGATCCTTGTTGTAGTAACATTTTCTGTTTTTTCTGTCTTTTGTTCTGCTCAGCGATTAATGGCGGATTTCTGCCCATTTGGCTTCATCAGGTACATTTTCATCACAAGTTTTTATTAATGATGCATCATCCCTGATAAAAATAAAAGTTAAGGCGGTTTAAGTCAAGTAAAAAAAAAAGTAATTTCCTCACAAATGACTACTCAGTAATTATTCTTCACTAAACTCATTACAGGAAGAATCTGAGCTGCAGGGCTTTGACACTGAAACAGAGGCGGAGGGTCTCCGTAGGGTTGCTGCCAACCTTAGAGGGAAAGGACAAGCCTTCACCTTTATAATACAGCTATTAATCAGCCCATTAGCTATTAAGCATTGGGAGATTGATTTAGGCTAAGCTTCTGCCCCGCATGGGATGATTCTAACATAACCTTCCTAATGACAGCCAGCCAGATTAAACAATGAACATTTGCAATGCATGTACATCACATCCAGCGGAGGAGAGAGGAGCGGGAAAAGGTTAACTCGTATAATTATGAATGGTTAATTTGACCTGAATAAATTGGAATAGGGCTTTCTTTGGGTTTACTGAAAACTGCCGAGGCAATAAATCATCTTAACGGTAGCAGGCTGATGTCTGCAAACACATTAGTCATTATTAAAATGTGAAGTCCGGGACATGATAAGGGCTCAGACATCATTGATGCCTGGATCGTTTCCACAGACCCCATTTACCAAACAGCCAAA
Organism: Ctenochaetus hawaiiensis; assembly: GCA_029783645.1. Classification (NCBI taxonomy): domain Eukaryota; kingdom Metazoa; phylum Chordata; class Actinopteri; order Acanthuriformes; family Acanthuridae; genus Ctenochaetus; species Ctenochaetus hawaiiensis. Next base: position 20,276,117 of record JAPZDY010000006.1, on the reverse strand, counting down.
CATTCCCTCCCTTTTTTCCTTTTTTCAGGCAAGACTGCATCTTCCTCTTAACAATTAATTAGAAATCAATCACAATCACTAAATCTGTGCATTGATGATGACATGGTGCAGTGTGGCCAACAACGCTCTACAATACAATGTATTCAGTTCTTCATTATGAGTTTTTTCAGTTTTTACGTCCTTTTCTGGGAGTGGAGAGTGGTGGGCTTCAGAGAGGGGAGGGGATTTTTAATTTAATTAACCTCAAATTACAGTGGACCCAATACGGCATCCAAATCTTTGTCTTTCCGAGGTGCTGGATTTCTTCCCAGAAGTCTTGGCGTGGCACCAAAGAGCCAAGCTGCTAATTTATTCCTCCAAAAAATATTCATCTGCTCCTGTGAACTCCATCACACATCATCCCCCCTTTTTGCCCGGTGCCAAAACGAGAATGTCTGAAGCTGCTTTTTTTTGCAACCATCATTAAAAAAAAAAAAAGGTGCTGTGATGATATAAAGCAGTCGCACATTAAATACACGGTTTTAAATAGCTACTGAGGCAGTGATGAGAGCTGTGTTACAGATGTGCACATTGCTGTCATGTCATAAAATGATGAAAGCGGCATTTTGATAAGATGAAGAGAGGACAGACAACTTCGTGTCTCTGCCCTCGAGCTCTGTCAAAGCACAGAAAAACACCACTCTAACATCTCGGGACTGCCTGTCTGTCTGAACTGTGAGGACAGACAGGTTTCTTTGGAATATTTTATTACATTTATGCACTAAAATCTTTTTTTTTTTCTACATTTTTTTCCGAACTTTAGTGCCTTATCTAAAACATTTTGTGTAAATACAGTCATGAGGCTGGATTCTGACCAAAAGTCCTTGAAAATCTTCTTTGTTTAAAGTAACTGAGAACCAAAGTCTGACCAGGTTTAAATAATATCTAATGTTATTGGGGTCTAAAGTAAGATCACTGGTCTCAAGTCCAATCAAGACTAATCACTACAGAAAAATATGTTTATGTGAAAACAATAAAAAGTTGTTATGTCGCTGCAGAAACGCTGCTTTTCACACTCTGTAAAGAACAACTTTAAGGACTGAAAGACTCTGGAGAAGCTTATTTCTGCCTGTATCAAATAAAGAACAGCTGTATTAAGTAGGATGAAGACTGGAAGATACAAATGGACTCATCTGTTGCAAAAACAGAAGCTGCATATGTTCTCCAGTCTGCAGAAGTAATTATTCATTATGTACAACAAGGTAAATTTCCTTAGCATGCTAACAGAAGGATATCAAGTTGTGAGTCTTTAAGACATTTCAGTTCACTGCTTCATGTTTTTACAGTAATCTGTTTATAGCACAAGTTTCAAAAACATAGTATGCCGTCTACAACGTCTTTGAGTCAAGTCATGCAAGAATTTATAAATCTATGACCCTCAAAGGGTCGTCTGTTAAAAGGAAGACAATGATCCTGCATTTAAATACAACATAAAGGTTCAGCAAGACTCGACCTAAACTCGGTCCGATGCCAGGTGTGAAGCGCGATTTGCCATTAGCCTTCAAATATAATTGTAACATTAGAAAAGGAAGCCAGCACAGCGTTGGCAGGGCAGAGTAAAGGCAAAGTGACTTCACAGAGACAGAACAGGAACAGCAGCAGAGATAGAGTCACTGTTAGTCACTGTTAACGCGGCAGCAGGGATGTTGTGTTCACTCTAAATCTCCAAACCTCATCCCGTCAAGCTGCTCTTGTGCTGCTGCTGTCGACCGCTGTAAAAATATCCCCGTGGGGATTGTTAGTCCTTGAGAGAGTCACTGTCAGAGTCTGAACAGCAGCCTGCCAGCCCTGACCTGCGAGTTCAAGTTTTTTCTCACAGAAACTGTCATCTAGCTTCTATTATGTGCGGACGAGTGTAAAGAGCCAGAGCTTTTAACGTGTTTTCTGGCCCGAGATCCAATTTTTTTGGGTTTAAAAAAATCCTCATGGGTGCATGAAAAGAAGAGCTGTCAAGTTGTGGTAAATCACAGTATGATGTTCTTTCAGTAGTCTATTATTAAGAAGATGGGGAGCTCCAGATGGATCACATTGAATCATAAAAAATTTCCAACCTTTCACATCAAACAAGTACCTGTATTGAAAATCATCCCCAGGTTTGTCTGAATAATAGTTGAGTCAACGTGTGGTTCCGACCCGAACTGTCATATGTTAATTTTTTTTATTTTTCGGTTTCAGATTGGTAGGAATTGGTTGCTGAGCCTTATGAAACATTTCCTCACTGATGTTGCTGTCATTTATGCAAAAGCCAAGATGGTACCAAACCACCCACTCCTTTATTTCTTCATTTTTTTTTTACCCCAAGAGAGCAACAAAACATACAAAATGCATCATTGCACATGAGATTGCACGTGTATTTCGGAGGCATCCCGCCTGAGGACTTCTGACCTTTCAAGCAGCAGATTGGATTTTTAACCATAATAAACTGCAAAATCAATATTACAAAAGCTTATACAAGAGGTCTTATTATTTCTGCACTTATAATCTGCTCAGATAATTAAATCTCCTTTGTTATTTATTTTTTTTTAAGCCCAAACAAAGGAAATAATAGAAATCATCACCACTCGATCACCAAATAAAAGGGGTGTAAGAAGGTAAGAAGAGAGTACAAAGGCAGTAAATGGAAAAGGGATTATTACGAGCACTTTGGAGAGGAAAAAGACAAAAAAAAGCAGGTCACAAAGAGGAAGGATAAGTGACTTTTTGTGTTAGAGAGCTTATTCTCATCAGCATTTGCAACAAGTGTGACACCAAACGCCTTCTGAATAAATAAAAACGAATCATAAACTACCCAAAAACCCGTCGATCAGCTAGTGCGCAAATGTTTTCTTATGTTTCCTGATTCTTTACAGCTGCTTCCATCAACTTACTGAACAGCCGAAGATGCCATCTTTATTCTCCGGGGAAGGCTATTAAAACATAATAACGAGTCTTTAGCTCGAACACCACCCAGTCTCTTATTGGCCGTTTCTCTTATCATCGCTCATTTCCTTTTTCCTCTCCTTCTCCTTTGTGCATGATGGTTAACTTGTGTTTATGGCTGTTTTGGTACTGAAATTGCCCCCATTAAGCTGGCAGGATTCCAGTTTACTTCCACTGTTACAAATGCTAATGATGCTCCTCGGGGAGCGGCTCTCGTTCTCAATTTAAACTTCAATGAAACAGAAATAATAATAATACCGGTTTTTATGGAAACACGGCAAAACAAAGAACGTGTCTGGTTCTTTGAAGTTGTGTTTGTC
>JAPZDY010000006.1:20233779-20246098 GCA_029783645.1 Ctenochaetus hawaiiensis | reverse complement strand
TGCTATGATTGGTGGAACTCACGGGAGGCTGGCCAAAATTGTGGAAAAGTGGCGGTGATTGGACAAAATTGCAAGGTGGCGCAGAATTCACGGCGATTAGTTGAATTTGCGTGAATTGTTGCGATCGTGACATCGCGAATTCCTGGAGGGACTGATAAAAGTGCATCAATCTCATAAAAAGTTGACACCCCACAAACTTTCTCTGACTGGGATTCTCTTACCAGTTCTCTTACCAGACTTACTATGAAACATATATTCTCATTTTTCTGCTTTCTGGCAGTTGAGCCTTTTACATCGGAAATAAAGTTTAACATTTCATTCACTGGTTTGGTGTATTATTTGTCAAGGGGCAGAGTGATCAATACTCTTACATCGACACAGAGGAGTAACAGGTTTTCCCCTCAATATATTTTTAACAAGCGAAGCTACAAAGCGAAGAGGTTAAATTATTTCATCGGGTCAAATCGTGTCCCAGCACTTGTGGACCCAACAAGTGTTCTTCAAGAGGTTTTCAACAGTTACCATAAATGAATAAAGCATCAAGGGTCTGTTTATTTTTCCTCAAAAGGACAAATGTCAGACTTTCAGTGTTAGTTAAGGCCCGTGAAGCCCCCGGAGGACGAAGGGGTCAAACAAATATCTGATTTGCATCGTGACTGAGGGGCAGGAATACATCACATGCACACAGCTTGGGAATTCAAAATCAGACCGAAGCATTCGGGGGATTTATTCAGAAAAGCAGCTTGTTTTTTTTTTTGAGTAATAATTTGCCTTGCGAGCTGTTGGGTAACAATCTGTGACCTCTGAGGGAGAAATGAGAAATTAAAAGATGTTCTTACAATCTCTTCCAGCTGCGATTTTCTCCTTGTCCTCAGATGTTTTACATGGATGCCCTTGTTTACTTTGAGCTCTGCTCATTAATAAGAGCAGACTGTCGCTGACTGACCTTCGACTGGCTTTAAAAGCAGTGTATGTAAGTGTGTGTGTGTGTGTGTGTCGGTGTGGGTGAGTCAGGGGTGTACTGTACATGTGTCAGAGGCAAAAGTACAAGGTCCTGCAGTGATGAATGAGCAGTAATCCAGCCTACAGTGTGTGGCTCATAAATGCAGCCCCCAGTGTACAGAAGCCTGTATGATGCTCGTTTCTCTTTGACAGAGCCGTGAATCTCAGCCAACTTTCCTTTCAAGAGCACACTTTATCTTCTTGACTTTTATCAGAGTTGATTACATCCAGTTAGTGAGAGAAAATCCAGTGGCAACTCGCCCCAAATCTGAAGCCTGACGGAGGCTGCACGAGGAGAAGATATCCTGTGGATGAAACTATATTTTCAGCCATAGTTTGGGTTAAAAATTAATCAAAGTCCCTTTTGCATCTAAGCAATTAACCTTTCGAATGATTTTTATACCGCTGACAAATTGTTTAGTCTAATTATGAAAAATAATCACAAGGAAAAGCCAGATTCAGATGACTGTAAGATGAAAAACCTTTAAGTCAGAGAGAAGCATCACTTCCTCACATCTGAGATACTGCAACTTAAAAGATTCCTCATCGATTCATTTTCTAAGTCGTTTGGTGGATCAATAGTTCATGCCGGTTCCGTCTGCAGCTGCTTCACAGCAAAAGAGGACTTTGAAGCAGCAATAGGAAGTGTTGGGTTACAGTCACTGGAAGCAGTTTAGCTTAACTTAAGTGGATTTGAGCCTTAATGTAAGAAGTTAGTCTAAGTGAGGCCAAAATCTGGACATTTTACACATCATGTTTAACACAAAATGGCATTTACAAGACATACTTTTTGGAAAAGAGGCCGAAGGGCTTCACTTTCATGAGCTGCCTCAACAAAATAGTTAAATAAATAGAAAATAATACAAGTCTTTGACCTGCAAAGCACCTTGCATTATTACAAGATGATTTTTATGTGTAAATGAACAATGTTAAACTTCCCTGCATCCATTGACACAGAGGAAGAAATGCATTTAACCAACAAGTCTTATCATATTTTATTGACAGTCCAGTTTATGACACTGGGATTCTTCATCTATCATGATGGAACCAGTTCAGATAATGTGAGACAACATGTGGCTCAACTGACTTTACAGCTGTGGTGACGCATCTCCGCCTGTGTAATAAAACAGGATGGAAAACTGAATGATCCAGGAAGTGAAGCAGTCAAATCAGACAGTCTGACAGTCGACTGGACGGTTAGCTCTCATCTTCTCGAACCTTCACTAAACCTGAGCAGGTGGAGTCTGAGGCACCTCTCCTTCAACAAGCGTACGAACAATAAGAGATGAGAAATGTGCAAATTACCCACCTGTCACCATCACAAGCTCTGAGGAAGCTCGTATGGGCTTTCCACAGGATCTGAAGTCAGCAGTGTTACAGTGTGAGGGCTCACAGATTACACTTCAAACTCAATGCTGAGAGGGAACCCGATAACGTTCATGAGGGACAAAGAGTCAGTGTTTGTTCTGCATGTCTGTCGTTATTAATAATCCAGTAATTTATTTGAAAAACGTTGAGAAACATGAGCCACCCGTCCTCAAAGCGGCAGACTACACTTGTCAGACAGCAGATGCATTCACGCTGCTGTATAATGTGCAGGAGTCCCAGTGGCCTAATTGCCAGAAAATAAAGCCTAGCAGAAGAAATGAGTGAGGCCATTACGCCTTCATCTAATAACTGTATTGATCACGAGACGTGACGTGTCGGAATCAGTCACACTCTGCTTAGGTGATGACAGCTCGCTATAATCGCACCGTACGTTTGCTTTTTTTCTGCAGGATTGAATCAGAACAGCTCGTCCCAATCGCTCAATCCGTTTGTTTGGCAAAAAGGAATTAGATCCAGCTTCCCTTTAAAGGCTCCGCCCCCGTTTTTTTTTTTTTTTTTGGGAGATTGTTGGCCTCATTTTTTTTAAATCAGCTTGTCTGTCTCTTATCAAACTGTTCTGGAGGTTGACAGCTGCTATCACACAGTTCGTTAATATCCTAACAGGCTTTTCTTGGCCTTGTAGATGTCCTTTAATCCCATTCATACATCTCTTGTCATTAAAGATATCAAATCCAAACTTGGGCTTAGAGAAGAAATCCTCGGAGAAGATCTGTGCAGAATGAGCTGGTTTTCTAATTCTCACAAATTCAGACGGCAAATAAGCTGCAGCTGCCGATAAAAACAAGACGGAGAACATCGCTGTTGACTTTTCACGGGGATTTTTCTTCATCTACAGAATAAAAAATGAACTGATAACAAAGGTAATAGTTTTCAGAGAAACTGCATAAATTTTTCCATCATTTTTGGGTCAAATGGACTCAAAGAGGGCTGGGAAAGTTGTGTCTGCTCCAAAACCACCAGTCTGGATCATTCCACAGGTAAACTGGTTCATTTATAACAGGTGTTCGTATTATGATCGGGTATAAAAAGAAGAATCCTTGAACGTCTCAGTTGTTCACACACAAGAATGGGGAGAGATTCACCACTTTGTGAAACACATAATCACATAAAAGATATTAAAACATGGGCTCAGAAACACTTTGTGAAACTGCTGTGAATAAACACAGTTTGATTGCAGATGATTGAGTTCAGTTCTGTTTTATATTCAACGCCATTCAGCTTTGTATTAAGACAAGTTCTGTCCAACCAAGATTCAAATTTCACCTGCCACCAGCCAGATGTGGGCGAATCTGTGCAGCGACAGGTGAATCTAATCAACCTTCCAGCCACAGCAGTGGATAAACAGAGGGGACGTCTGGCATTAAACCATTTCTTAAGAAAGGTCGACTCAATCATTGGACGGGTCGTCAGGATGACCTGCAGAAATCCCAGTAGGCCAGCTGCTCCGTGGGCCGAGCTGAAAACAAACCAGGGATGTTCCAACACCGACGCCAGCTTCACAAATACCTCCAGTGCTGCCTAAAAACACCGGGTTTGGTATCAGAAAGTACTCAACTCTGTACTCTGATCCAACACAATGTGATGTATTTTCATTAGAAACAGGACCTCACTTCTCCTCAGCAGCACCCAGAACATCTGAATACAACTTAAAGGATTTTTTATTGCACAAGAAGCCAAAGAGATTCAAGCACGTCCCACAACACAGCATCCATATAGGGTTTGTTCATAATAAATACATCTCTTTGAACATACTAGTATTGGATCAGCGCTCGGTGTTGCCCGACAGACAAAGTTCAGGTATCAGGAGGAAAAAATTATGTAGGGATGACTCTCCAAAAAAAAACGACTGCCATTACCAGTCACCTGAGCACAGTGACCCTGAAGGCATCGTCAGCAGAGAGCAGACAGAGCAGCTTATTGTTCCTGTTGTTGTTAAACAAGGTTTTGCATCCGAGCCAATAAGACAGAAGACAATAAGAGAGAGATAAGAGAGGTGTGGATTTGGACGGCTGGATATTTGGCTTTGTCAAATACCTTTTGTTCGACGTACACCTTAACCTTCTGTGACTCAACCAATCACAGATAAGTGATTGATAAGTTAGTAATGAGCTTATAACGTGTTAGATTGTAATAATTCTTATGTTGTCACAGGGTGGACTTAGAAGGATCTACATGATCTGCAGCTCAGGTGTGTGTTTTTTTCGTGTTTCAAGTGTGTGTCCGTGCATGTGTGTGTGTGTGTGTGATGTGAGGTAGAAAAATCTGCATAATTTTCAGCCTGTTTAAAGCTTTTTTTTGTCTTTTCAAAGCAAAACAAACGTCACACAAGTTAGTTTTACACTTTAAAAAAGTGACGACAAACGGTTGGTAGAATTTCGATCCGACGAGCCTCTTTGGCTTCCAGAAGAAAAACTTCATTTCCAACAGCGAAGCTAAAGCATCAAACACTGAACTCGCTTCACTTCTACAATCAATCCAGTCAAGAAAGGTTGCTGGATTTGGACAAACTCCACCAGCACCCAAAACTCACACTCACACACATGCACACACACATGAATACCATCAGTGAAAGCCTCCATTCAGCAGATTTGCCTCATTTGAATTAGAGGAGCTGCCATTGTCTGCCAGACATTCTGGTGAAGGTTTAGGATTCTCCACCCAGCTTCAGCTTCTGCTTCTCATTTATTCATCTTCTCTCAGACTTTGGCGCCGATGTTTCAATCTAAGCTCCTTGTTTTCATCAACTATAAGTAGGAGTTGAACCTTGAAGACCCAAAACCGATGAACATTTCGTTTAGTGGCACAAAATCATTGAGTCTCCTGTTTCGACAATTTTTTAAGCTCTTTTTCAGAAGAAGCGACTTAATTAGTCCAATCCAACAAAACAAAGATGGTAGCCAAAAATGGAAATTCTCCTCCATGTGTTTTATGAATTTGATAGTATTGAATGCGTCCTAAAATATGGATTAAAGTTATGAAGTTATAAAATCACAACAAGTGAAACTTATGATGCTTCTATCTGCAGGATTCCTACAGGATTTCTGATAGGCCTTTACTTTATTAATCTGACTTAAGTGTAGTTGTGAATAAAGCCTCAGTTTCAGATTTGAGCATTCTTGTCTTTAACATGTCAACTGCATCGATTTTCATCAGGATTGTTTTTATCTACAGAAAAGAACTCATCTCACACAGTTATTTGCCAGTAACAGGATCATAAATAATTAATAACTGAACAAATAGCTTCAGTCATTTATTAAGAAGAAATGCAGAGCTGCCTTTGGTTCAATAATCTAAAAAAATAAGAGTATTTGCTGCTGGTTTGTGTTTAATATCACTTCAGTTTCATATTGTTGATTGAACCAAACAAACAATTCGTTTGGACCCTGGAAACTTCAGATAAACAGTTTGTTATTTCCTGAAATCTTGTTCAGTCACTATCTAACACCAGGACCAACCAGCAGACTGACTGGCGATGACAACAACCATTTGTTGCAACAACAACATGCTCATGTCTTCACAGCAGCTCTTCACACAGCAGCTTCAAGCGTCTAAACGCCAAAAAGATAATCAAATATCAATCAGTCCGGATCTATAATAACACCGCGGCCATGAGAAAAAAGCCCCCTGCTCGTAAACCCGCGCGCATCGGCCTCGTGAATCCATCAGCACGGGAGGGGACCTCATGCTGCACCTCAAACTGTGACGCCTGTCAACCTGTGAACGCAGCACCGCCCGCCTCGCATTTTTTGACAACTTCCTGACTCCGTGTTATTGTAAGTTTGCTGCGACGCCCAGCTTCGCCTGAGCTACGTGGCTTTCGCCGCGGTGACTGAGGATGACCTACCGATGCTGACACGGTGCTTAAAAAAGATCCGTTCTGACAATCCCGTGACACACACACACACACACACAGTCAGAGTATGGGAATGTAAAGGCTGATGTTGTGAGGAGGGGGGGGGGCGGTTGAGGGCAGAACAGAAGCGGTGGAAGCACGCAGCGTTTCAGGCGAACAACAACCTCTGCCGCGCCGCCGCCGCAGCGGCCAAAACTAACATTTTACGGGTTTCTGGCGGATACCGTGAGCGCTGTTTCACGGCGAGACAACCGACAGAGCAGCAGACGGCCGTCACAGCCACGAGGAGCCACCCGTGGCCGAACCCTTACCTGTACGAGGGGGATGCCGCCCGGACCGTCCGCTGTGTCGGGCGAGTTGTCGAACACTCGGTCCCGGTACAGAGACCACAGCCCGACGTTCGGGAGGAAAAGAAGAGCCGCGATGAGCAGCCCGGCGAACTGCAGCAGCCTCTTCTCTTTCCGCCTCATCTCTCCGGGTGAAAGCGTGTGAAGCAGCGGCGGTGGCAACTAGCAAGTCCCGAATCCCCGCTTTTCCAAGCGGAGACAACTTTCACTCTGGCTGGGGGACGGACACCGGCGCTGTGACGCTCCGCGGCTGCGCGCTCCTCCGCCGCTAGGGGGAGCAAACCACTGCGCTTCCGCCAGAGCGTGGGAGAGGCGGTGGGGGCGAGACCGCCCAAAGACTTTATTTTTTCAAATCATGCAACGTCTCCTGAAATTCTGACTCCGCCGACCCTCCAAGCGAGCGTCAAGACAGCAAAAAGGAAAATATAAAACAAAGCCTCATGAAACATGAATGAAACAAAAAATCCTCATGAGAAGTTCAATCAGACTGACGACTTGTGCTGCCTTTAAATACCCCTCGGAAAAAAGAGAAACACTGGTTTAATAGTTATAACCACCTGTATAGGTCACCCACTGAAAATTAAGTGTGAAAACAGATACATTAAAAACATTTTATGTTAATAATTTGAATCAGTTGAAGACAGTTGGAGTGAAATCATCTAGGATATATGAAGTTAAATTTTCAATTTCTGCCATCAGATTGTTATTTGCTGGATTTATTGTTTACAGCTTAATCAAATCTGTTTACCAATATGACAAATTTTAATCTTAGCTAATATAAAAATCACCTCTGACACACATAAGGATAAAAAAGAAAGACAAATTCTGAATAATTGGGTTTATTAACATAAAACTGCTCCCATACAAGCACAAGGACTCTCAACATGAAAATTACACCAATCACATGCGATAAATTTCACAGTGAGTCACCAGATCTCAACCTACAGTATCTTGAAAATCTCTCAAACATTTTGATGCAACATCTAAGTGCTCTCCACCATCACCATCCAAACCCCAGTGAGGTAACAACTCTTCAGGACCTTTATCCCTCCGGTGGAGGTCAGGGACTTGATACCAAGCAGCAATGAAGCATTTCTAGAGGCCTACAACACCTTCATAAGACTCTCAGTAATGTTTGTACTGTGCAGCCTGACGCAAGGCAGAAACAAAACACCAGAAAAGCTTGTAAATGCCAAATTTAATAGAGGATTTATCAGTCTGATCAAAACTTTAGGGACTCAGCCATCTTAAAAAGTGTTATCATGTTGTTTCTCTTCCCTTTAACCTTCAGCTATCCTTATATTTTTGTACCTGAATCCTTTCTGAATCAGTTTGTGCAGTTCCTCTCCACTGTACCATTTTCTCCTGTTTATAATAACATAGTGATATTTGCTATTAATCTTCTAATCTAATCTGCTCTACCTCTGGTTGATCTGTGAAGTACATAGAGATTTTGGTTTGCACTGTACACAGCATGCTGCTGAGGAACCACTCTACACAGATTAGCTGAACAATAGATTAGAAAAAAACTTTATCCCTTCTCTGTCAGTACATACACTACCTGTTGACCACTGCCGCCACATGGTATTTTGAATATAAGCCAGACTTCTTAATAACAGCATTTCTGAATTGTTGCCATGATCCAAGTAAAATCTCTTTGCAAACAAATGCATGTTGGAAATGTCATCGGAGGTGTCGTACAGCAGTAATCTGAAGGAGGTATTTACTGATCCTGCAGAGTCAAAAACAACAACCATCTGTTTCATCAGGTGTCTCCTGCAGCCCATTCAACACAGTTGAGCCGGAGCCAGCAGCGGAGGAAATGAAGCTAAAGTGTGTCTCCAATGGAAGTACAAACAGTCACAACATGATCTGTGGTCTGTGAACGCCGGACAAAGCCGACTGGATGTCTGTCGAGAGCCGGCTGTGAGCATGTGTGAATGCGTTTTGATGGCGTAGAAAAAAATGGATGCAAAAATATGGCAGAAAATAGATGAAAAGAAGCCATCAGAGTCATGAATTCAAAAGCAGTGACTTCAGTTGTAGCTTCCATTACAGTGTAGCTGTTTGTTTGCTGTAGAATTATCTGATTTAACCACAGTTATGTGTTCGTCATGTATAGCAAGAGCTGCATGGTTTAAAAAAACACTGATCTTTATGACACTTGCCTCCTCCAAATGCTACTTTCTATCATCTGTGCTCATGCATGGCATGATTTCTCCTGATCCTTGATTCAGTAACACATGGTGGTTCCTGCTTTAACACAGCAGTGAGGTTCATGCAGTGTAAATTGCTATGTGTCACTTTCCTCATATTGAAGATGATAGATAAGATAGATGATGGAGGATGCAGGGTTCTTTTCATGTTGCTGGTCTGCAGAAAAGATGCCATCAGCTGACAAGATAATGTGAACATGGGTTGATTACTTCCTACAGTGATAAAACTTTCAGTTGCACACTGGTGCTTGTAGCTTAATGCTAACACATCATAGTTTAGCTTTTAAGTATGCTAGTATTAGCGTGAAATACACAAAATATAGCTGAGGTTGGCCATTATTTCTGGTGCTCTTTGGTCATAAATGATAACTGGACAAAATTAAATTATGGCCTGATGATGGCGCTATAGGAAAAAGTTCAGCAATTCCCAAAGTTAGGGCTTTTCATGCAGACAGGGACGTGAGAGGCATTGCCAAACTGAGATAAGATAAAGTCAGATGAGATGGGATGAGATGAGATGAGGTAAGATATCCCTTAATTGATTCCCCAGTAGGGAAATTTAAGTGTTACTGCAGCACAAAGACATGAATCAGTTCAAATAAGTGGAGGACTCAATAATTAAAAAGTTAATTAAAGTTAAAATAGAAGATAGAATGACACAGTAAATTAACTCTTACATAAAAATTACAGTAGGATGAGTAAAATCAGGGCATACCTTAGTCTTTAGGCTATAAATGTCTGTCCAAATTTTATGTTAATAAGTCTAAAAGATGTTGAATTACTTTGCCCTGGACAGATCAACCAATCAACCAGCAGATCAATATTATCTTCCCAAGAGCCACGTTTAAAAAGAGGCTAAAAAACAACACAAATAATATTTATCAGCTCTGATATTTGGGGAAAAAAGACCCATCAGGGGTTCAAAGATGCAAGGTGACAATGATTTGTTGTGATATCTTTTATTAGCACCACCATCACTGCAGTCTCCGCTCTGAAAATGTTTTATAATTGCACTTCGAGATTGAGCATTAACACATCTTTCCATAAATCAATGGCTTTTATTTACCCGACCCCGGGCGGCGCCGTCGCAGCGCTCTCTGCTGAAGTGGACTGTGTTTACTAATTGTTATCAGAAATGACTCGATGCCAGAATGAACACAGCTAATGGGTTTCAGCTCGCAACAGTCGATGATTGGTCTGCCACCAGGGGAATAAAGGCATGGCATGCTAACAGGATGCTTTGCTTTGATGCTCTGCAAATTACCTTGATTTTTTTTCTCTCTCTCTCTCTTCCAGTCTCTGTCAAATCCTCACTGAGCCTTTGACACACGAGAAGGAGGAGTTTTAAAGCGCGGGGGGCCGCTCGATCAACGTAAATCCCCACCGCATTCAGAGGTTGCAGGGTTCATCCATAATTCATGCTCGAAGACGTTGAACAGATTGAATTGTCACAAGTCAGGCCGGTACGAGACGAGGGAGGACGAGGGAGGAATGAGCTGCTCTCGTTCTCTGAGTCCTGAGCAGGAATAGAAAGAGCAGGATTAGTGGAGAGAGCTACTCCAACACATCCTAAGTTCACGTCCACTCATGTAATGTGGCTTATCTTTGCCCTCGGTGACCCAGAACATGTCTACATGTCAAATGTAATGAATGTAGGCCAAGAGCTACGACCGGCCGGTTCATGATACCAAGATTAAGGAAGGAAACCATTAGAATTAGTGACATCAACAAATTAAATGAGGAAAATACACGAAACATTCATGTTTTTTTTGGCCAGTTCTCCAAACTGGTTTGGGGTTTGATTTGTTTTGGAGGTCAAATGTTCAGTATGAGGAGTGGGTTTGTATGTGCGTGTGTTTGTCTTCAGTCAGAAGCTTTCTCCTCCTCATTAAACCCACATGATCCTGTAACACTGGAGGCACTTGAGATGCCAGTCTCGCTAATGGAAGTTCTGACTGAACACGTCTTACATGTTTCATTTGGATGCCCAGTCAGGAGCAAGGACTCGGCTTTAACCAATCAATGAGGACTCCGTGACTGACAGCGGTGTGTGACTGACAGGCCGTGTTAAGGACGTTCCTGAATGCAAAGCAGCGACGGCTGCAGCTGAATGCAGACACACCAACTCTCAAACACGAACTAAATACATGTGGGGATGATCGAGAGAAAGGCTGAGTTTTTACATCATTATAATAGATCTGGTTCATGTCAGCGTGTTGAGAAATGTAACTCAGATTTGCTAATTTGTTCAGCTTTATGTCTGATATCTAAGATCTCACAGAGAGCTGCCACAGAGTTTGCAGTCATGGAGCTTATTTCTTTGAAATAAAACCTATGAGAACCTATGAGGTCATTTCTTGCATTAAAAGGTTCAAGTCAAAGGTGTCGGAGCATCCATTAATGCATCAGCATGGACGCTGCTCATCACTTCAGTACAACAACAGACAGAATGATGGAAAAGAAAAGAAACTAAGTGTCCATCATGAAGGAATATGTGCTTGAATCGATCTGAAACTGAGTCCTCTGACTGCTTGAAAGGGAGGAGATCAGACGGGTAGCTCAGGAAAAGACCTTTTAACACGGTTAACAACAATGTCAAGTGTAAAGTGAATGTTTATTATGGATCTGTTGAACTGTTTAACAACTAGTCTTTGTTAAAAGGGTCAAGAAAACAGAAAATACAACAAAAATGGGTAAAATATGTCATACTGTGATATAAGACTCCATAACTTTTCAAGTCAAAGAACTGTGAAAACACTGAGTCACAGCAGATGACGAGCGGTAGCTGTGATAAACTTTGTTCCTGCTTCAGGCAGAGTTTAGAGAAAAGCCTGTGGCCGTCAGTCGGTTATTTTAAACCCCCCACATGCTCCACCATGTGGCCACCTGTCCATTAAGCCCATCTAATCTGCTCGATATTGATGCAATCAAAAGGCCACAGTAGAAATGCCTGATTAGATTGGAACATCTGCTCCATATGGTCGATTTGGCAAGAACACCGTCCTCAGCCGTCAGCGTCGCAATGTAGCACAGCAGACGCCAGCAAAGGTGGCACCTCAGGTTTACCGCTGGCATCTGGACTACCTGTTGTTTGATGGCTTGATTTACTCTTATCTGTGTCGGGGTTTATGAGTTCAATAACTGTGGAGAAGATCAGGTAAATTTATTGATGATGCAGCGACAAAAATTGATCCATACTCATCACGTTATGTTCTGTAGATACACCGATAACAGCTCACTCAAACAGAAAACTCTGTCATTTAAAGTGCTGCTTTCACACAGCAGGTGGAGGTGAACCTGTGAAGGTTTGCAGACGATCAGTTCTGACCACCAGAGTTCACTTTCAGATGCCTGTCAAGATGTTTTCATGTTGTTTGAACTTTCAATAATATTAATTTAAATTAAACATCTGCGACATCAGATCTGAAACTCCAATTAGTTTTTAGTTATACTACTTACTATAGACTTATACTTATAATAATAATACTAATTATACTAATATATATATATAT
>JAPZDY010000006.1:20135249-20145727 GCA_029783645.1 Ctenochaetus hawaiiensis | reverse complement strand
CAAATGTGCATTAGTTAAACATAGGATTCTCAAAAGCTACTTCAGTAAGGTTTTTATACGATTAGCATCTTTTATGAATCGAACCCAAGCATCTGAAATGATCTGAAGACTAACTTCAAGTGTAAATCTAAGATCATTTTTGTCAGTGAGGTTCCTGGTTCTACCTGTCCACAGTTTGCAAACGTCTTAGAACAAGACACTTGATTTCAAGCTACACAAAATAAAGAAAAAAACTTATTACCCATAATAGTGCTCTTGGAAAAAGGAAGCCTCTTAGTTACCAGTAACAAGCAGGAGATGAACATTTTCCTGTGGAAAGAAAAACATTGTTGATGGACTCACTCGTGTTATACTGTGGCTGTGACTCATAGTTAAAAGTTTTGTGGTTTCTTAAGAGTGAAACCTAAAAGCAAAACTTATAAAAGCAGTTTTGTTCTTGTTTATCCAGCCCTCCTTCCATCTTCTTTCTCATCACCCTCGCTGCCAGTCTGTACTTCAGCCTGCCATCTAACAGGTAAACATCCAGCACTCTCCCCATCCATCCCTCAGTGTAATCTCTGTCCACCCAGCCACACATCCCTCTGTCAGTCACTCCTTTATCTGGTCAAGTTACTCCACCAGAGCTCGCCAGGTGAGCGTCCGTTCTTTTTTTCTTCTTCTTCTTTTTTCACTTTGACAGTCCAGAAGACAAAGTGCTCTGGGTGACAGCGAGCTGGTCAGATAGGAGCAGGTAAGTGGCACCTGGTGTTCATCACCGCCAGCAGAGAGCGAGCAGCCTCATGCTGCGATCGCTCCGAGGTGGCAATCAGAGGCGCGGTGATTTCAGCCAGCTGACTCCCCCCCGCCGCCGCCGCCACCGCCGCTGCCGTGTCATCAGGCTGCGACTCCAGCACAGAATTTAACTCTCATTAAACTCTGTGAAACTGACCGGTCACTCTGCGTTTCAGCTGCAGGCTTCAGAAAGAGCCGGTCCTGTCACCTAAAGGTTAACATGCTCAGTTAAATGAATATATGACAGATTTATTGAGTTTATGAGTGAAGAGATGTGATTTTTACCACTTTTAACAGTCATGTTTGAGGTATTATGACAAGTAATATTCATTATAATTTTGTAGCAGCCAGGCAATGTGATCTCATGTTATCTTCTGTCTGTATTTCATAGATTATCTTCCTCTCATAATGTTGATCTCAGCTGGCCCGTTCAGCTCCTCACTCTTTAATTTTAAGCTTATTTCAACCTTCACAGCTTCAGCAGGAGATCAGTCTCAATCTCAGGAGACTCGCTGCAGGTAAAATGTTTACTAGTCAAAATAATTTCATAGAAAATTAAACAAATTAACTGATTTTATCTAAATATGGAATATAGCAAAATAGTGTCTGGTCTTTATCACATGCAAAAAAAGGTAAATGTACCTTAAAAATACAATATTAGCAACTCAACACAAAAAGAAACACCAAAATGGGATTTGATCTCATGATTTGTGGCTTTTCTGTCCAGTTTCAGCTGTTTTCTGTCTTTTATTCAGGAGGAATATTGACCAGCTGCTCTTAGCAACACTGCCGACGTCATTGATGTTTCAGGGCTTTTAAATTTGAGCGGATCTCTTCACCTCTCTCTGCATCTCAAGAGCTTTGAGGTCGAATGAAGATTTCTGTGGCCAATTCAAGACCGTAATTAGTTTTCTTTGTTTGTGATTTTCTTGCTTTTGAACTCGGGATCACAATGAAATGGTGGTCAAGCATTAATTTCTTTAAATTAGCAACAGAAAAAAAAATATAGTTGCATTTTATTATTTCCTTTTTTTATCATGTTGAATCCAATTTTAGTTTTATAAAAGCAGGATGAGTTTAGTGCTTTTTCAGATGAGATTATGAGTCGAACTGAAACATTTATGGTGGACTGGTTATCCCTTTTACCCAAAACAGTTCAGAACCACTTTTTCACCTCTTATGTCAGCCATGTGAGCAGTGTGCACACATGAATGCATTTTCCTTCACCAGGTTTATAATCTGGACTGTACCAAGTGGAACTGTGTAGCAAAAATGGTTATTTTTTGTTTCCCTTTAAAAAAATCACTTTACTTGGAAAGTTCATAAAGACAGAATGATTTTCTGTGATGTTTTTGATGCACAAAAAAACATTTCGTCAGTGAGCGTTTGCAGCTTTGTATGACTGAGAATCTTCATCACCGGAAAACACAAACTGCTTCATTTGCAGCAGCAACGATAGACAGCAGAGAGGAAGGAAAAATAAAAATAAAATTAGCATGTGATTTATTATTCCCTCTGATGGGAGAAAGACTGAAACTTTCTGACAGGAAACAGTGCACAGAGCAAACTTTTACCGTATTTATGCCATGACTGTGGCTGAGCAAACAACATGAAAGGAGTTACAAAGTGATAAAAATTGCATTGGAGATGAACTTTAAATTAACTGTCTTTGAACTCTGCGGATCGACAGCGGAGGGAAAAATGCAGCACAGACAGATTTTCAGTGGAGTAACTCAACATGTTGTGGTTACGACTAAACACGTCTTTGATACTATTTAGAGAAAAATGCAAAAAGGCAAAGCTCATCTGCATATTGATTAAGCATTTTAACTATTTCGACTCCAGTTCTCGCTGCTGATTTTTGGTTTTGTCATAGAACTTCAGAAAAGTCAGAAAATCTCAAAAACAACTAACTTTTTAGGTTCATGTAGAAGTAAAGTGTGTTTTAGCGTGAAAAGTCCACTTTGAGGTAGATTTATGCATGGAAGCTACAGTTTGCCAAATAAGACGTGATATGAAGCCGTATTTCACAGATCAGAACAGGTTTGGTTGCGACATTTCTGCAAATATTAATCTTTTGTCTACAAATATTGGACACTTTGTTTCCTGAGAATGATTTTCAGAGTTTGAGGACCTTCCAGCCTTTCTGGTTTTATCAGTCTAAACTTTCTTCAACAAACTTCTCATGAAGATTAAATAAATTTTACTAAACATGATCTGGCTGCTCAGAGGACAAATCCTGCCGGTTCAAGACATTTAGGAATTTATGGAGCTTATTAGAGCTCATGAACTGGTTGTACCCTTTAAATTTTACTAACCTGTGGTCTTATTCACAATAATCAGCATTTTTAGTCATTTTAAAGGGATTTTTTATTTAGATTTTGTCTCAAAAATAATTATGTTGAACACAGTAGACAAACTATTTCAGCCTCTTTGCTGCTGCCACATTTCTGAATGGAAGCAGATTAAAACTCTGTAGGAATGAAAAACCCCCTGCAGCCACAAGTTAAACTCTTACTTCTCATCTGTGATGCTTCTTTCTGTTTGTGCTGAGGCTGTGAATCTGAGATTTTCCCTCGGAGGCTTTTCCTCAGGCTATCAGACTATGTAAACATTAGTCTGAGGTGATTAATTATGCCGGGCAGAGAAAGAAAGGAGGGCAGGAGGGTACGAAGGAGAAAAAAAGAAGATCATATGGATTAGACTCTCAAGTCTCCTTGACCTCGCTCTCCTGTGGTACCTGCTTGTCTTTACAATAGGAAACGGTATAAATATTTCAAGTCAAATAGAAAGCGGTATAAACTGAGCTTTCATATTTTATTCATCAAAGCCAAGGGACCTACTGGAGATGCACATCCACCGGTCCTGATGCCTTCAGGGCAAAATGTTCCACTGGTATATACGTTTGTGTGTGTGTGTGCCAGTGTGTGTGAGTGTGTGTACTTTGCATGCATACGAATTCTTCATCCACACAAAGCCAGGTGATAAAAGATAACCTCAAGCTTTTTGTCCATTCTCTCACTGTCTCCCTCCTCAGTACTGGCGTCTTCTGAGACGTCTGCAGTGGTGACATTATATATGCGGCTGCATGCGGTAAAAAAAATTGTGTTCTTCTGTTTTTGCTACTCTGAATGTAAAGCGAGACTCCACAACAACGTGTTCGTCCATTTCTGAAAACTTTTTGTTTTCCGTACTCTTTCCGTGGCAATCAGCCCAAACTTTTTCTCATTTGTAGATTTAAGTCTTTTAAAAAAGGTTCATAAAAATTGTGCAAATTATTTAATGATTATTACCAGAATATTCTTGCAGATTAAATTGGTGATATATAAAAGAGTGTCATCCACAAAAAAATGCAGAATATAAATTTAACACTAATAAAGGAATAAAAAAAATACTTCTTGATTTAGGGACAAAATATTTTTATATTTTGTTTCAGTTCAAGTCATTTGGTGTTTCGGACAAGAAAAACTCTTTCTGCTCATGTTCTGCTTTGAAGCTGTGGGATGTTCAGCGGGTTGAAATCACAGAAATCAAACCTCCTCACGGCCTTTCAGTTCATCTCCAGAGACCTTGTGCACATCTGATGCTAATGCTAACCATCCTGCAAATAAAATCCCATGAGCTGCTGCCTTCATGTTATGGGAACCGCTTGACAAAAGAAAAAATACATAACATGAATTCATGAATAAATCATCTCTTTGAAGGCTCTGTGAAAGTTGAGAAACATCCGCTTTTGTTCGACCCATCTGATATTCATCATAACGAACAATGAACCAATGAACCATCTATATGATCTATATGATATATATGATCTATATGATCCTCTTTTTTCCAGTGAACAAGCAGGGTTGATTACCACAGTGATAAGTGCAACTACAGGGAAGATTAATGCATGTTAATTAAACATTTTATGTTTGATATTTGACGTTTTGCAGCCAAAGAAATGTTGTGAAAAGCACGTGTCAGAAATTCATCTTCTCCATTATTTTATAAATACTGGTTTACTTGACTCTGTAGAATACAGGCGACTTAGAAGGCAAATTTTTAGAGCCTGAAGCTAAAAGCTAAAGCTCATGGAAAAAATAACCGCTCTTTAAACCTAACTTAATATGAAAGTTTGAAGTTGTTGTGGGCTACAGGATGTACGTCATAAATTAGCTCTTTAAAGTGAGATGATGACTGAGGTCAGTCTGTCAGCTCCGACCTGCAGCAGGTTTATATCCGGCCAATCAGACAGAGAGTTGGGATGTGAGACTGTGCTTGTCTCCAAGGTTTAGTGGTTTAAAACTGCACAGCTGAACATATCAGGTTACCCTTATTGCTTTCTGTCTGCCTCCCTGAAAGCTTCTCCATCATTGACTCAGAGAACGTTCAGGAGCTTCAGGAACAGCAGCACATTTCTACCTGAATCAAATCTCAGAAAAGAGGCTACTTTTTTACAGTTTTAGCTCCTTAAATTTATCAGATAATTTGAATATTTATCCTCCAAACTATCTAGAAAATTGCACTAGCTCTTTACCCCCTGGCTAACATTACACATTTAGTTCAGTGGTGCAATAAAAATAATCAACAGGTATGATTTTTACTGAAAATGTTTAGTAGTATTTAATAAAATATGGGGTTATATTTGCATGAAATATAGAAAGAACCCAAATGTCAAATGCTCAATTAGAGCAGCAGGTCGTCCCTTCGCTCCGCCTTTGCATGTGTACAGTATCATGATTCTCCCTCTCGGTGCCTTCAGGCAGCCACAAAGGGAACAAACCCGAGTTTAACCTTTCCCACAAACACTCAGCATGTTTCTGTCGGTGTCGTGAAGGAGAGGGTGAGAGTGGGGTTAATGCTGTACAAATGAAGAGAGGCTGTTGAATATGTATGACCGAGGGGCAGCGTGTGAGTGTGCCGGTGCAGCAGCAGCAGCAGCAGTGGTAAGGCTTGTCAGGCCGTCTTCCTCATTAGCGGTGACTGGAACAGACATGGTAGCGCTGCTCGGTGTAGCAATCAGCCTCGGTCCGTCCACCTCCAGCACTGCAGAGGAGCCGGGAGGCAGCACTTAGTGCATAATGCTGCCATACATAAGGCACCTTTTTTTTTTGCTCCCCAAACTCTAAACTTCTGACTTTTGTTGACTCTTGTTAGCAAAAATCCCACACTGAAACTTTCCCCTCTCCTGTGGGAAAGTTTGCGAGGAACGCATGGTGTTCTCTGCATTCGACATTTTAACAGAGACGGGAGAAAACTTTGCAGTTCAGGTTGATGTGGGAGGAAGTGCGCCGAGCTTTTAGTCGTCCTCTGTCAGCAGTTTCTGCTTGAAACCGAGCAGCGTGCGTGGGTTCAATAAGTTATCTGCACACAAGAATATGGAATCTCAATGACACAAATATCACAGATTTCTACTGACAGAAGCTCAGTGTGCAGAGGGAAGGAAAGTTTTTTAAACTTTTGACAGCTTTTCTGCGCTGTTGGCTCACCGCATTCTGCCACTTCTGCAAACTGATTGGCGTATTTTGGAAGAAGTAAACAAAAAGGTTTGTGGCTTTTGTTCTTATTTGATCTCAGAATAAACCTGTGGCACTTCACATTCAAAGTGTTGGAAATATGCTTTAATATTTATGTGTTTGTATGTTTTAAAGAAACTTGTATTTCATTTAAAAACTCTTTTGCATGCATGGAGTTTTACATGGCTCACTGTTGGGACATGTATTCACACCGCTCACTGAAATCTCCATAATGCAAAATGTTCATTTTTATGCTGATTTTACAATTACAACATAATCGCTGTTGCACTTCTAATCTAATTAACTTAGTTGCTTTCCTCCTCGTATACTTTCCTCTGAGCTTCATGCTTCAGGGGAGCTACTGGGAGCTTGGTTGCCCTCAAAGAGACACAAGCACCTCAGAAAATCTCACTTGAGAAATTTAAAGCTCTAAAATATCATCTTTTTTGGTTCCTGCGTAGGTCAAATTGGCACTTTCCGACCTTTCGCCACATTTTTCTTTGATTTCATCAATGTGTCACCTTCCTAATGCCTCTCTGCCACGTTCCCCCAAAATGATGCTATCACCAGTGAACTCCCATGACAGCAATACCATTTTCTGAGGGAGCAGAGGAGACTGAAGGCAACTTCAGCAATGGCTCTGTAATATTTGTCTGAGGGAAAATGAATGAAAAGTTTGGCACACACACAAAAATCAAAACTATCTTTCATATAAAGCGCATACATGTCTGACTGCAGAGACATTTGTCAGCCGCTCATGGTGCAGCGATCTGGTAATTTGGTACTCAATCAAAATTTGAGTCAAGGCTGTGTGGAGCTCCTGAGACGGCACACTGGTGGCAATTGTCCCCCTTCATGCATGTATGCTTCATTAGTAATAGAGACAAATATTTATGCAGGCGTAAAAGATACAAATCTGCTGTCTGAACTCATGAGATGTGACTTCTGGGAATCTCACAGAGAGAAAAAAAACACCATATTTCAAATGTTTTATCATTTGGCATCTTTGCAAATTAAGTCAAATACACGTATTGATAAAGAGGCAAAAAAAACATGCAATCACAAGTTTTTAGCTGCATGTATATTGTGTGCAGGTGCTGCTTTGCTGCTTTGTGCCAAACGATTTGCAGCATCCTGCATTTGTACAATTAGCATATATGTTTGGCTAATTGTGTTTCGCTCATTCTGTGTAATTAAGCCTCTTGTTAATTTAGCATAAACTATTGTAGTTAACCCAACATCTTCATTAAATCTTCATAGCTCGTCGTATCGACCTAATGAGGCTGCTCATTATGTTATTTTATGAAATGTCCTTCAGCAGCTCCCAGCGAGGGAGAGCTTGCAGGTGTACTTGACCCAAATCAGATCCATTTCTCAGCTGAGGCTTTTAATCCAGCCTCAGTCAGCCTGTGATGGTCTGCTTATATGTCTGTCTTTTGCAATGAAAAAGACAGTTTCAGTCGTGCTTCTGGTGTAAAAAAAAAGGGGGTTTTCTAGGGGGTTTTTGCAGTTTTTTCCGTTTGTTTAGTCAAACAAAGCCACTTGTTTTTAGCTGAGAAAGGTTAGGACATTTTAAAATGGCTAAAATATGATCTTTCTTTCTAATTTTGCCATTTAGTCAATTTACCAAACCTTTAATCAGATCTCAACCGCAGAAATTTAAAGTTTCAACATTTCTGTGGTTTGCAAAACTTACAGTGCCAACATTTATTTCTGGCTTGGTATAACACAAAACATGTACGTTTTATCATAATTTGTTTTCATATATATCCCGCAAGGTTTCTGTACTTGCTTCTCTGCAATTATGGAAAAAATTAAAGCCCGAATCAAAAATCTTTTGTGCAGTTGTCACCTCCTATCTCAGGGACTGCAGGTTTGCTGCAGTGTCTCCCAGGGCTCGTTGGTGGGCACGTGGGTTGCTGCCGTCCTCTGGCTGTCTTTTCGAATGAGTCAAATGTGAAATGATTCCTTAAGCTATGCTGACTGTTTCGCCGTGCTCGTATCTTATCCATGCAAACAGATGCTCGTTAGCCACAGGGGGATTTCATTCTGACAAAAACAACATGAGGACGTGTGACGCGAGGTGTGAGCTGCAGGTTCATGCTGCCTTCAAAAAAAAAAAAACAGTGGTAACCTGCATGGAATTGGACACAAAACCCGTAACAAACACGCTTTGTTGGAGGTTTAGTTGTGCTTTACAGCAGCGTCGACACACCTTCTGCATTTTGGACATGGATGGAGCCTGTGAGCGTGGAGGCTTTAACCTTCACACCAGCTGAAGAGGCCTTTAAGAATTTCTGCATGTCCTGATGTGTAACATGAGGCGTGTAGAGCAGAGACAGAGCGGGATGCTCAGAGTGCAGGCAACGTTTGTGTCATACATTTTATTCCACTTTAGCTCTGTGAAAATGCAGCTTTTCTCATGCACATCAGCAGACAGGAGAACGGCTTGGAAATCAATGATGCAACGTTCCTTTAGCAACATGCTCGGGGAATATGGGAATATTTCTTCTCAGCAAGTCCTTTCTAACAAATTTTAAACATAATTTTTAATGTAGATACCTTGAATACAGAAGTATAATTTGTTACATATAAAAGCTGGAGAGCAACACATAAAGAAAATAACCTTATTTGAACTCAAAGATAGAAGCTTGTCATGGACAAAGAGCCAGTGTTACCTCGGAGCACTCAAACCTTAACAAGTCAAAGCTTAATGATTTCATCAAGTTTCACATTAAATGTGTTTGATTTTATAATCATCATCTGTTCATTTTAAAGGGGAACTGCTGAAAGAAAAGGCAGGATGATAAGAGGATGGTTGTCTTGACTGTTTGACTGTGAAGTCCTGACCTCTGCACATGTAAAACCAGCTCCAACTTACAGTCTCAAATGATCTTCCAGAGTTCAGAGTTTCCTGCAGTGATTCTGCTGCACAGTGTGGGCTCCTTTGCTTTAGTCTTTTTTGGCATCTGTAGCGTTTTGACGGACAGCTGGTGATGCAGAAATAGGTGAACTTTGAGGTGAACTTTTAACTTTGTTGATTTGTTTTTTCACTGTTCTGATTTAATTGACTCCTGGCTGTGGTTCATTCAAGACACAATGCGGACCACCTGCAGATCTGGTGACGGCGGCCATATTGCATTTTGCATTGCATTAACAACCTGCATGAATTTGCAATTTAGCTTCATAATACAGATCAGATATATAAGATTAATTAGCCTACTGGTCTTGTTCTAAAGGTCAAATCATACAGAATTAAATTCTTTATGATCAGATAAAGATGATTGAAAGCAAATAATAAACTAATCTTAAGACATATTACAATATATTCTCCAAAACAAATAAAAGATTTCAAAAAATGTCTTTAATTGAGTTATTTTCAATATTTATACAATCTAAAATGGAGAATAAACAGGATTCATTGTTCTGTTTGTGGATCCACTCATATAATGTTTGTGACAATGATTAAACATGATCGACATCCAACAAGTCAAGCTGTCAAGTTTTTGTGCGACTGAGGCAAACACAAAAGATAAGCCTCCCTCAGTTTTCTGTCTTTATTCCAGCCTGCGTTCGGAGTTAACCAGATAAATGAAGTATCTGTTTATTGATCAGTGATTCATTCTGCTGAGAGCGCATCATGCTACCAGGCGCCGGACGATCTGCAGCACACCAGCAAGAGAAATCCAATTAATTAACAACACTGATAAAATATGCTGCATTATTCTGCAGTTTTTTTTAAAGTTATACAAAGGATTATTGATCAGTCTGTGGCTTAAGGCAGAAGGAGATGAGTTAACAGCTCCTGTCACATGCAGATCAGCTCTTTGAATGATGATGATGATGCAGAGAGTCTGTAATTTTTGTGGTTTTTTCTGTCTTGGGTGAGTAAAAGCTGTAAGTCTGCACAGTCTGTCCAAGAAAACGGACAACATCATCCTCAGACAGTCGTTCTGGGGATTCAAACACGTCTAACACCTGCTCTCTCTACCTGGTTTGACACCCTCAGACTTTTACCTCTTCTCAAAGATGAAGAGGAAGCTCAGTTGTCTCCAGTTTGACAGTGAAGATGATGTTGTTGCTTCAGTAGAACTGAAGTCCAAGATGAAAACTTCTACATAGATGGGAGTTGTGTGCTCTATGATGAACCTTGAAGCAAATGTGTAAATAAATACAGCAGGGACTTTATTAGATATTAATGTTAAAATT
>JAPZDY010000006.1:20082864-20095924 GCA_029783645.1 Ctenochaetus hawaiiensis | reverse complement strand
TCTATCTATCTATCTATCTATCTATCTATCTATCTATCTATCTATCTATCTATCTAGCTATCTAGCTATCTATCTAGGATTTTACCAACTGCACCTGTTAACTTACTTTAAACCAGTGAGTAACATTTCCAATAATGTCCAACAGGTTTTCCATAGTTGATTGCTGGATTTTTAGTGTCGCACACAGACACTTAAAGGAATTTATGTGATGCCAAGAGCTTCAGACCAACCTTTAATGTGTGTGTTGAGTTTGGAGTCAGAACAGTTTGGCTCAGAAACAAAAGAATTTGCTGAATTGCTCTTAAATGAAGTTCCAGACTTTCCAGTTAAGAACTTAAGACCAATGAGAACATTTCCAAAGCTCCAGCCGACTAACTTTACTTTGTCAGTGTGTATGACTCATCCGGTCCTCTCCACCTCGCAGAGATATTCGGATCGATCAGCTCCCACCGACGGCTCAACGTCTCTAAATGGCAACACTTAATTAGCTCCTTTTGTCCTCTGTCGTCTGTCTCCCTCTCAACCTCCCTCTTCATATCGCTCTCTCCCTCGTCTCTCCGTCACACTTCACTGAGCACCATTACCTCATTATCTCCCTCCACTCTCAGTCAAACACACACACACACACACACACACACACACACTCACATGAATGAATAAACATGCTGAACTGTGTTCGGTCTTTCTGCATTGCCGCTTCTCTCCTTTTCGTACTCGCCTCCATCATTTTATTGTCCCGCAAATCGTCTCCTATCTCCTCATCACCGCTGCTTTCTCTCCTCGCCTCGCCGCCGCCATGCAGATGCTTCGGCTGCTGGCGTTGATAAGACTGTTCAAAGTGGCTCCACGGTGCCAACAGCAGATTTTTCAGGCTCCCACAGAAACTGAATGGTTATAAAAACGGCCCCGAAATCAAATCAGTACATTAAGTCCTGATTTTTAAAAACTTAGTGTGTTTATATTATATTTATTTCTGCATAAGCGTCCATTGTTTGCTACAGTTTCTGTCTCCTAAGGAAAGGGCTGAAGGGTAGTGATGTCAGCTGATCAATGTATCTGTCAGTCATTCCATCTATTGATCACAAACACTTTGCTCCACAGTCAGATCCTCTTTCTTGGCTAATACTCGACAAACTTCCTTAAAATTTCCTTTGCATCTTTATGGTCGATAGAGCTTGACTCCTGATGAAGGGACCCCTCTGCTTTTCACCTGCTGCCAACACCATGTCAACATTTTCTCCTTCCTCAACAAAATAAAATTATCCTCAGAGGATTTTGACACAACTTGCAGTCGACATTATTGATCTCCAGAGGGTTCTTCCTCATGCTTTTGGTTGTTTCATTAACTTTTCTCCAGCTCCATCAAGTGAACATTTCCAATTCCACCTTCAAAAATGCCATTTTAATGCTCAACTCTTTTATATTTTGGACACTCAATTTGAGTTTTCTTACTTTATACGTGACTTATTAATCAATAAGCAGATGAGATTCACATTTAAGGGCAAAACTTCTGTTCTTGGGCTATCCTTCCAAATTATGACCATTTTTAGACAAATTAAGGTTCAAATACTAGATGAATAATCATCATGTTGTTGGGTGTTGTTGTCATTCTTGCGGACGATTGTCTCCACTCTCATAAAGATTTGAAAAATTTAAAAAAAACTGGTGCAAAAATGTCTCTGAGTTTAATTCTGAAGTATCTGTATTTGGCAGCACTGGCAGGTTCTACTAACTTCTCTTTTGAACACAATCACACATCTCTAAACAGTCAGTGATGGAGCCTTTGTGTTCGTCTCCTGGTTGGAGGTTTTGTTGACTCCTGCTGAGAACTGAACTGTGCTGTCTGACCACCAAACTGCTGCCTTAACTGACCAGAAACACATCTAAAGTCACTGTGAATAACAGCAGCTTACAGCTCCTACTTGTTTGAAATGAAGGATTGAGCCTATTTATCCAACGGCTTCATCCCAGAGTGGAACGTAGGGAAGTAATTGGATGTTCAATCAGCCAATGGCAGGTTTCCATCACAGAGTAGCTGATGGTGCAGTTTGCCACAACCGAGGCCCCACTGAGTGAAAACAGACTCTGCTGCCGCTTTTGACCACCGTTTTCTCTCATTCTGATTAAAATTCAATGCAATTGACAAAGTATTTCTATGAGATTTGAGTGTTTTTATCTAAATCAAACAATCAGCAGTGCAAAGTAATCAGATCAGTATTTTACAAATTATACTTTAAGGATTGAATAAGAGTTTTATTCCAGCTAATCTTTTCCCTCTTATTACTGTCTTTCTTTATTCTATGTAATAGCAATTCTTAGGAATAAATAAATGATAAATAAGTAGAAAACAACAGGACAAACTAATCTGAACATACTTGGTGTGATTTTAGAGTAACATGTCAGTGGGCAGAAGAGTGAAACAAAGACTTTTTTTTAAAAAAAGTTGGAGGTTCAAACAGCAAACTCGCTGCAGACCAACTGTCAGCTGTTATCACCGAACAGCCTGCAGCACACTTTCCCAAATGTGGCGTCGTCATAAAATTGGATAAGAACACAAACACATCATATGATCTCTTAATGCTGCGTGTAAAATATGCATGAGGGGAAGACAAAGAAACAGTGAATCACTTTGTTTTCGAGTTCTCAGCAGAACATTAACACACACAGACTTATTCAACAGGCTTACCCGCTAAATTGTGAAATGCGACTGTAAATGATGCTCCACAGTTTTTAGAGACACAACATGACTGCACCGAAAACACACACACACACGTAGAGAAAAAAACCTGCTTGGCACCTCAGTTCAGTCATTTGAAAGCCCAGTGTGACATGGCCGAGGGAAACGAATGAATAACACCTTCCCCTGCATCATTAACTCCTGTCAGCCTCCTGAACAAAGACCCAAACTGCTCCACTGGGGCTGCTGGTGTGCCAGTACACTCAGGCTGTGGTCGGACTGGCCGGTCTCCAGGTGTCAAGGTGTGAATGTGTACAACTGTCCCCTGCAGCTACGGCTGTAAACACTGCTGTTTTTTTTTGTCAACTAGACTTCATTAAAAAAGGTTTAATAAGTCCCAAAGTGAGTGAGAGTCAAAATGATGGATCTGATGATGTGGTTCAAAAGTATTTGAGAACGAGACAAATCAAATATGACCCAGTTAAATCTCCAGAAAAGTAGATTTTTTTAATCATTTGCTTCACAATGTTTTTCCAATCCAGACAGTGTGACGTTCCAGTATCACATAGAAGTTGTAAGGAGGAGTTTAGCTTGGATGTTTGGACCCACAAAGCACAGGACTTTGAAACCAGAGCCAAAGAGGTTTCCTGAATGTTGTTAGCATTAAGCTAATAAAGCAGCTAGTCAAAGATAAATCTCTAATTTTCAGTTTTTTTATTGTTTAAATGAGCATTTGAAGTCTGACGCTGCTGAATTTACAACAGAAGTTAAGTTTCTCTGGATGTTGTGATGCATTTTAAAGCTCTTTATAAAACAGCTGGGGATCCAAACTGACTGTCCACCTTTCTGCTGCAGCAGAGGAGGTGAGTTTCAACAATGTGAGTGCTGAGTCCCTGCAGTGACTGAACTGCTTCTGTGGGATCTGTGGGAGTCAGATTTAGGAGCTTTAACTGATCCCAGGAAAGGCTGACATGATGGAGCATAAGGCTCCAGATGACACACACACACACACACACACACACCCATACACGCCTTTATGACTAACAGTGCACTGTCAGGTTTCTCCAGCTAACAGGGGGCTTGTATTTCTGGTCATGATAAAAAATCAAAAATAAAAAAGAACATTTACTTTTAAGGTCTTTAAACATAATATTACTGCACACACACACACTCTGACATACAGTTTTCCCTTTCCTCGCATCCTGTGAACTATTTTCTTTTCCCTCATGTGAAGAATAAGGAGGGTTTTTTTTCCTTCCTACTTGTTTCTCTTCAAGCGAGAGCTTCTTTTCCGGCTCCGTCTGGCCACAAACCCGTGAAATGACTTGAGCTTCACCAAACACACAACCTTTTACCCGACATGACCATCTTTACACGGCAGATGGGGAGCTATGGGAATCACTCCGTTGTTAGAATCACATCAGTAGAATGAGCAGTGTTAAAATAATCATTTTTACCAGATAATGTGATAATATTACGGTTAATGTTATGGTAAGACTGAAAGTCACGTAGAAAAAAACATCACAGAAGCAGAAAAAGCCACCAGTCATCTATGAGACCAAAACTAACCAAAAATCTGTTAAATTAAGAAGTTTAATAAGTTTTAAAATGACTGTAAAGGTCATTGAACTGGGAGGAATGTCAAGATTTATCTTAAATATTGAAGACACATTCTTTGTCGCATACAGTCGCACTCAGAACAACGTGGTGTAATTTTGGCAAATCCAACGTGATTCGAAGCATTCTTCATTCTTTTCTTCCCTGCTGCCGAATGCCAGATGGACGGATTCAGCAAATAACAGCAGACCGTTCTGCAGCCAATGGCAAAGTGTTTCCTCTGATTTTTAAATAAACTCATTTGCATGCGAGGGGCCGCTCCTTTGCACAGTTGGCACAGTGGATGAAAGCCAGGTTATTGTAGTTTTTCTTTGTCAGATGTTTGATATACTGACATCAAACTCCTGTGTCATTATGAACCAAAAAAATATGACTTCAAGATTCAACAACAAGGCCTGCACAAGATTATTTGCACCATTTTCTGTCGTCCTTTGACACAACAAGAGATCGACCTCTCTCATGTTTACTGTAAATACTCTGTTTGGTTTAAGTGATATTCTAAAGTTTACAGCCAGTTAGCTTTAATATTAGATCTAAGTGTGGCGTATTCAGGCAAATATTTGACATAAGAGGGTTTATGTTTGAATATTTCACAACTTCTGAGTTCTCAAGGATAGAAAAAAGCTGAAATGAAGAGATATAAAGGAGCCTTTGTCAGCTCTGATAGCAACACTCGCTCATTGTGTAGAGCTCAGTGTCACGCTCGAGCTGCTGGCTGAGAATCAGAGCTGCCTGCTGGTCAGATGTGGCGGCAGAGCGAGTGTGAGGGATAAACACAGAGGCACAGACTGAATGCTGGGAGTTACTTTCTCCTGACATCGTGACCGAAACCCTGTAATTACAGAAGATATGAAGAGAGGGGAAACATCTTGCTTTTAGAGGTCTCTTTGTAGAGTCTCTCTGGGCCTTTTCTTTCAGATTGTACCTGAATTTCTGTGGTTTCCAGTTTAGTTTAACTCCTGTTTGTGCTTCGATACATTGGCTTTATTTCACTGTTAACCCGATTTTATTATATTAGAGCTACAAGTTAAAGACTAAGGGTGAGAAGGGCAGTGTGAGAGATAAACCTACAGGACAGGAGATGCATAATAAAGGATTTTGAAATTCTTATTGTACTTTAATGAGACAAAAAGGAGGGAGACAGACATTCGTGTGTAAAATCTCAAATCTGCAACAGCCTGGAAATTAAGACGATATGAAGAAAATTAAGATGCTGCCTCCTGATTTTGCGCTGTTATCTAACAGCAGGGGGTAATTCTTTTGAAACCCTCTTTTGAGGAGGAAACAGTTTTAGTAAATTTAAGAAAAGCAAGCAAAGCAAAACACTCTAATTTAGACGGCAGCAAAAAAAACAAATTAAGACAACTGCTAATTTTCTTTCAACTAAAAAAAAAGGAAATTGGTTTGAGACTCTAATCACAACCAAAGACAGGAAGTGACATTGAAATGCAAGATGAAGAAGAGTAAAAGGATTAACATGGACCTTGATTGCTCGTTCAAACTGCTGATTAGTTGATTATAAAAATAATAATGATGTTTTTGTTTACATGCTTTAATCTAAATGGTGGTGACATGAAAGAAAAGCAAAAAGGCTTTAAAACTCCATCCCTATTTAACTCCATCCTGCAGCCTTTAGCCTTACTTTTGTTCACTTATTAGAAAACACATCACATGAAAGCCTTCAGAAATCCCTTGAATGAATCATCAAATCAATTTCTATACAATTTACAACTCATTTTTGATTCACCATTTGAATTTTTCATACACCTGATGAGGAAGAATGAAAGAGTTCCACCAGTTTGAAAGAGAAAAACATCAGGAGTCATTTGAAACATTCGTCTTAACTGCTGGTAAGCTAGCTCATTAATTTAAGTAATGAAATGAACAGATGTGTCCTGCTGTTTTGTTTGCAAGAAAAACTGCATGCATGAACATAAACACACTTTCATGGACGAAACTGAAACTTAAAATGAGCTGAGCAACAATACGAGGCATTCTAGATATCTCAACCAACCATCCTTTCGTACGTAAATTTAGAAAAGAGATGAGATTTGATTAGTTTGACTCATTAAGCAGGTGACTGATCACACGTCAGCTGGTGCCAGGTGAACTCAGAGCTTCAGGATCAGTTTAAATATTACAGAAGGAAGTGTGCAAACAGAAACAGTGACAGTTTGCTTAAACTGGCTGCAGGCGACTGGATCTTACTGCAGTTTGTCTCACACACCTCCAACAACTCCACTGCTGGCTGCAGAAGATGCCGAGGCTCTGCAGACTAACCCCTCCAACAACAGACGAGACTTTAAAATAAACTTCCACTTTTTTAGATCGAGAAAAAAACAAAAACCCAATGAGAGCTGTAGTTTTGAGCAGATAGGTGGAAGGTTTGATTAAGTAAAGGACGAGAGGTTACTCCCACAGACACTCTCCTCTCACACCTCCAGGACTCTTGTTGCTATGATACCTCTCCAACATCACTGCCACCTGACAAATAGCGTTTGTCATCTGCAGCTTGCTGTGAAACAGACAGCAGCTTAAACCTAAAGTCAGCCACTGAAAAGATTTATGTTGTTTTTGGCAGGAATTAAGTAAATAAACAAGAGTTCTCAGCACATCGTCGTACCTTTATGCACATTATGCAGAAGAAGGATTAAAGGATTCGCTTCCTGATGGCAAAATTTCTTTAAAAAAAGATGGTCATTACTTTCAGCCAGATCATTAAAAGTAGAAGTTTGTTTAGATGGGATTAAATTAAATTGGGGTCAGTCAGGTTACGACAAAGAAACCTGAATCAGACCTGCAAATAGGCAGACCATGAAGGAAGAGAGGGCTCATGGGAAGGACACACCTCTCTGTGATTGAACCAAATGTTCGGTTCATCAACAGTGTAGAAAAACATTGTGGTGGAACTAAAAGCAGAAGTTTTATGGCTCGGCATCCTCCTCACATGGCTCCGTCTCTGAAGCAGGACTGCCAAGATGAAGGGTAGCAGACTTGGCGGTTCCCTGCTGACGTCGTCTGAAGCATCAATATGGCGAATTCTGACACCTCAGAGCCACAGAGACGGAGAGGAAGATGAAGCCCACAGAGGCATCAAGCTCAGAGTCTCCTGAGCTTCAGCTGGAGGATGTTACTGGTGCTTCAGGCTATAAAACCACTGTGGACTCTGCAGAGAGCAACAATCAGTTTATGCTGCATTAAACGTCTTCAACCCAGAAACAACGAGCAGTTTAACTGTATTTCACTCCGTTTGTTTTTGAATATTTATTCTCCTCAGCAGACAGTGAAGAGTCTTGATGTTCTGAGAAGTTAGGAGACTTGAAATGAACAAATATTTCTTCATCAGTTTGCCACTGATTGATTATTCTGATGAACTGTTTAAATGTTCGTCAGATGTATTTTTTTGTTTGTTTTTTTGTCTGACAAACAGTCCAAAAACCAAAGAGATTTAGTTTACAAAAACATAAAAATCCTCACATTTGAGAAGCTGGAACCAGCAAATATAAAGCATGTTTGCCTGATCGATAACATCAACTATAAATTCTGTATAAAACTGTTTAATCAACTCTGTACAACAGGCCAAATCCACTTATTTCAGAACTTTGATTCTCCGCATTTCTAACAAGCAGATTTCTTTCTTCGGTAACATCACAAAGCATTTCTGAAGTCTGGATTTAAACAAACAGAGATGTGAATGAATGAAGACTGACACAAATGGGACACAGAAGAACATCTGTTAGGTCTCAAACAGCTTCAAACACTCACATCGAGTGGATGAGGGAGACAGAGACGTTGATATGATGCAAACTTTCAACAAAACTGAGGAATCATTTAACCACCAGATTAAATTTAATCACATTATTCACTTCAGATTGAAACTTCAGTGTTAAAAATGCTTCATCCTGAGTTAATTTGCTTCATAATAACAGTTACAAGAGATATAATGGAGCGTCATAAACATAGAAAGGCATTTTTGTATGAATACAGGAGGTGTAACTGTTAAATAGTTATAAAAGTGGAAGTTCCTCAGTCAGGGTTTAAATTGGACATGAATAACTGACTTATTGATCATGTTTTACGGCTGTTTATCAGATAAGGAGCTTTTTAAGATCATCATCTTTTATTTTAACTCACAGTAAGAGGAAGTTTCCGACCAAACTGTTGTTTTAAGGGTGATTTTATGTGGTTTGCATGCTTGTAGTTCATTTTTAATGAGTTTTAACAAACAAGTATAGACTCATACAGAAATGATCCCCCTTAATAATCATTTATGACCCTAGGAGTGTGTTGTGGGATCAGTATGTGCAGAGAACGTGACTGTGTTCTTTCATTTTTGTGTTAGAAACATTCCTGGGCATCAAACTTTTGGCAGTGGGCGTGTATCCTCAACGTTTACCTCTGCAGTAACCACAGTTTCCCTGCTATTCAACACTTTCCAAGTCTATTTTTGTTGTATTTACTGAATTTGCACAGACAACTCTTTCATATCACACAAATCTCCCGGTGTTTGTGTGTTTTAAAGTTTTAAGTCTCGCTGTGAGCTCGTCAGTTTGCAGGCAGCTTCACTCGCTACAGTGAGCAGAAAAGTCAGTGAATCAATAAAAACGGACTCTGTTGATTTCTTCCTGCGGAGCTGACATCTAAACTGTTGTGGTTCATTAATTTTCTGTTGTCAGTCGGCTCGCTGAAGGTGTCCTCCCTTCGCTTCGGGAGCTGCCGACACACCAAAAACAGGTCAGAGTCCACGTGGACTGAAAAATGAAAATCTTCAAGGGGACGTCAGTGACAGTCAGACCAGGTGACGAGACATTTGAAGTGCGAGACTTGAAAGGAAAAATGTCTAAAGATGCTTTTTCTATCAAAACAAAATAACCTCTGACAAGCGACTCTCATCAAAAGTATCAAGCACTCGAATGAAAATCAAGCTTGTGTTGATTAAAGCTGATTGTGATTATTTTAAGGACTGTGTTCCCTGAAGCGACACTCTTTTGAGATTAAAATAATGTTAAAGGACATAATCTAAAGCTTTATTCTTTTTATTCTGAAATCAGAGAAAAAGTGAAGCAAAAATACACCAAAATGCAAATACAAAGACAGAACTTCTTCACTTCTTCCATCATTCTATTTTTCCACATTCTTTTTTAAGGAAGTTATTTCTGAGCTTGGTGAAGAAACGTATGAACCAGAAATTAAGCTCCACACTCCAAGTCTGAACCTCACTCATATAATAAATCACTTTTTCTCTCCTCCTCTATAATGCACTTACTCCTTGATATATTCCAGGAGGGTTCACTGCTGAGCATTGATTTGCAGAGTTCTGCACAGAAACTGTCCTGGATCACTCGCTCAGACATTGTGACACCAGCTACTCAACCAGAGACCAGAAGTGATTGAAGTTCAATTTGTCCTCGTGTCTCTTAAGTCTTAATTACAGCCCAACTCGTTTCTTATCAAAGGACGGTGGCAGTGAGAGGAGGAGTCGCAGCAGACAGCCTGCAGTGGTTGAATCCCTTCAGAGGAGCCGAGAAAAGTTCTGCGATCCGTCGTGACATCAGACGACTCGCAACCAACCAGGTTTCTGGGTTTTATTCACACCTTTGCTTCCTGGACGTGTGAGGTCAGTTTGGAAAAGGTGTGAGAGGAAATAAGGTTATTTTCTTTATTTGAAACTTTATCTAAAAGTTTAATGTTTTGCTGTTTGTCAGATGTTTTTTTATATTTTAAAGTGCTAAACAAGGCTGAGTTTACAGAAAAGCTTCATGATTATTCATTTCTTTTTAAAGGGACATTTATGTCTTTTTTTTATCATTGTTTAAATTTTCATGATAAATATTTTCTCCAATAAAAAATAGAGATCTTCTCTGTGATAATATCTCTTATTTGATTACTTTTTGACTTTAGAAAGCAGAATTTTTAGTTAGAAAGCTTCAGTCAAAAATGTTGAAAAGTAGTTAGAAATCAAAAACATGATAACTTCTATCAATAAAATGTAAGATAATAATTAAGCTCAGTTGATTTCAATTAATTCCTGTTTTTATTGCAGTGAAATTTGGTTAATAATTAAAATAAGTTCAGTGAACATTCAATAATTCAAATTTCTCATTCTGTATGCTGATTCAGAGCTACATACTCTGGCCTGTTGTTGGCGCTGTTGTAGCTACAAATGTGCATTTCATTATTTAACATGATGTGTTGATTCAGCCAGTAATAAAAACAATGTTTTACTGATGTTTTAACAGTTTTGTTGCATCTTGAACAACTCCAGAAACCATAAATGTACAAAACCTGCATAGAAATTTGAAAAAAGCAAAACTTCAGTTACATGTTCAGTCATTTACGAGACTTCAGCTCTGCTTTCAGCCCTTTTTTAATGTTTTTTGGTTTTTTTTGGTTACCACTCAGCTCAGCAGCAGCAGTGGCAGATTTCGGTCCCTGCGCTCTGATGGGTGTTAACCTCTAAACGCGTCTGAGGCGGCGGAACATCTCATTACCGTGGAGACAAGAGGTAAACACATCCTTCAACGAGGGACCGTGACAGCGAGCGCTAATTAACAAGGAATTAAACACTTTCTTAGAGGGCTGGAGAAAAGGAGAGTGTGAGAGTAAACAACACACACACGCACAGGTGTGCACACACACACACACACACGTGTAAAGCTATGCAACAACAGAAATGAGATGTGTGCTGCAAAGAGCTGCAGAGGAGGCAGAGACATCAAACCAAACCGAACCCACACATGCTGAACGGAGTGAACCAGAGCGGCTCACACACCGCAGAGCAGAGCTGCCATTGTTTCAGAAGAGGTCGTTAGACTGTAATCATTCCTGTGCAAATCAGGCAGCCATCGTTAAACGACCAACTCCTGCAGCCCTCAGCTCCAGCAAACACACCGGTAAACCATAACAAAACATCTGTGTCCTTCTCTTTCCATGCAAAAACATCAGTTTTTCCTTGAATCTCCACTGATTGAATCTGACTGAGCAAACCTGACACCTCGGTCCACTCAGCCACTCTCTGTCCTCTGTCCTCTGACTCAGAATGTTTTATTCACTTTACCAAACCAGGTCATAACAGCACAGTTTGAATGTAAAAATCTGAAACTTGGGATTTTTCATCTCTGTATCTGAGCACAATGATCTTGTGAATCAGGCTGCCTCATGAGGTAAAAACTTGCCACCATATTAACGGATTTAAATGTTACTTAATAAGCTTATATGCTTTTATTTCTGCTGAAACATCATTTAACATGAATACTGGGCTTCCTTAGGAAAGCTCACAAACTCCAGCTGATTAACTTACCCAGAAATATTGACAACAATGTTGATGTCTACACCAGTGATGCTTAAGGATTTTATATCATCAAGCATAAAACTGGAAGTTTATCACTTGTTTCATTAGTTTTTCTAGTTGAAGCTTGAAAGGTTGAGGTCGCCTCACAAAACCAGCCCACGTGGTCCTTGTAGTCTTTTAAAGCTTTTCATCTGAACAGGCCTTGTGTTTAGGTGAGCTGTTCAACAAAGGAAAGTGTTTCTCTCCGCTGACATTGTCATTCTGATGAAATTATTTCTAAAGGCTGATTTTGAATGAAGGAGGAGAGAAGGAAGCAGTGAAAGAGGCTTCATCCATACCTAATCTTCACATTACTGTCTGTAGTTTTCCAACATCCTGCAGAGAGGACGACGTAGCATCACGTAATCATCTGAGAAATTCTCGTCCTGATTGGTCTGTTTTTTAGCGTCCTCTTCCTTATGAAGGCTGATACATGAGAGACGCCGCCTGCACAAGGTTGGTTGTCTTCATGAGGCTCAGCACGAGGAGGTTAGGGACAGACCGAGAGTTTTTTAAAACACTTCTGGACGCAGAGTTCGGGAGTTCAGAGGCTTCAAAACAGTTTTGAAACTCAGACATCTCATCCCCCCGGCCAAGGACTCTTTGTGTCTTTGCCGCTGCTCGGTAACTTCTTTTTACTGACATTTTGAAGTCAAATTCTTACAATTGCAATCCCTTGAAATTTTTTTTTTTTGCCCCCTTGATGGATGGAGAATATACTTTCCTGTCAGCGCCGCTGCCGGGAAAGCAGATGAATTCTTCCCTTCCTAGAAAATACTGCCTATAAAGACGAGCTGGTGTTTCACACGGAGGCTCATAACTCAGGTCAACCCAGTTTACTGTAAGACGCCATTGTTCTTTATTCTGTGGATTCATCTGCTTCCTGGTGTTTCATTGTTTTAGAGCTTTGTGGTGAAATTCATCACACAGAGTTTTTATTGTCATTATTAAAATTGCAAGAAAAGTGCAAAGCAATGCGAAAGTAAGGCTAAAGAAAAACCAATTTTATTATTATTTGTTTACTTTGGCTTCTAATTTACATTTAATGTTCACATTTACCATTTTAATGACACTGACCTACATTTAGAGAAGAAAAACTGAAACAAAAATATATTCAAAAAGCAAAATTACACATAAAAACACATTTTTGGGTATTAATAAATTCAATTTTGAGCTCTGGAATCAAAATAAAAGTTATAAGCATTAAAAGAATTTGAATAAAGTCACACAAATCGAACACTTCTGCTTCTGTGTGTCTGAGTATGTGTGACATCTGTGTAGGTGTGTGTTTTATGTCCTGCTGAGTGTGTGTCCTCGGTACCTTTGTCGCTGAAGTCATCGACCAGGATGACCTCGGCAATGAGCTGTGGAGGAGAGCGGTTGAGAACGCTGTGGACGGTCCTCAGCAGCGACGACCAGCCCTCGTTATGGAACGG
>JAPZDY010000006.1:19980554-19992439 GCA_029783645.1 Ctenochaetus hawaiiensis | reverse complement strand
TCCAAAAGACAGAGATCCTTCTCTTTCCGGGTGCCACGCCAGCTGCAGAGGATGAACAAGTTTATTAATGCGCTTCATCTTATCTCAAGTGCTGCAACCAAAGAGTTTCTCCAATGAATAATGGTGGACGCTTCGAACTGATCCTCTCCACAGGCTGGAGTCGTCCTCACAGATGCTTCACTTGATGCCTGACATCATTAGCCACTGTCACAAACTCCAGTCATGATGGGAGTTTGAAGATTGTAGTGGAAAAAAAAAAAAGATGTTTGAGCTGATAAATCTCAGCTGAGTCATCCAAAGTCTACAAATGTCCCTCCTGAATTGTTCAGCTGTGACTTGGCTGATATACGAGTGTGTGTGGTTTTTATCAGCAGCTCAGCAGAGGATTTTTTATTAAAAAGCAGATATTTAGACAGCAGAAAAATGTCTTCTTTGTCTTTGCCTCCAATGTAATCTCAGAAAAGTCCCAGTCCCTAACATCGCACTATATGAAACACAATTATTATTCGGTTTTCTGCATTCGTTTCGGGTCGCACACGAGAGCAGAGCTGGGATTTACTGCTCCCAAAACAATTTGGCTTCAGGCTTTGTTACATCCTGCAGAAGTCAACACAGGTGAGAAAACTGAAGCTTCGAACAAAATCTAATTAAAGCGAAGCATCCTACCGCTGTGACCTTGGACTTGATTCCCTGCCAGAAGGACCTGGTGTCGTACTGGTTCTGGGTGGTCAGCGTGTTCCACACCCGGATCATGTTGTCGCCGACACCCAGCGCCAGACACCCGGCACCCACACGGGAGAAGGTCAGGGAGTAGACGAAACCGCCCAGGGTGGGCAGAGTCCAGCAGCAGTCCAGGGAGGCCAAGTCCCAGCATTTAATCTGAAAAACACCAAGCCAAGCCGGCTCTCATTCGCTAGCACACCACTTCTCTAAACAGCTGTCAGGTAAAAAACTGACAGGATGAAAGGTTTCCAAAACAAAAAGGAGAGTTTTCCATGATTTAAAGAAAGGTGGCCCACCTCTCGGTCCATGGAGGTGCTGATGAGCAGCTGCCTGTCGTCCTGCAGGTGGACCGAGCTCATGTTGAAGACGATCCTGCTGTGATTCTGACCCTCTGAAGACGTCCCGAACAGAGTCCACCTCTGCTTCCCCGACCGGGTCAAGTCCCACATCAGCAACTCACCACTACACACACACACACACACACAAATAAGCAGTTGTAGCTAAATAATGTCTCTATTCAGTATTTTTTTCTCTCTTGCATGGCTCATTTTCATAGTTTCCACTGATTATGGTACATACGGTTATACGTTCTCATTCCTGTTCACAGCAAACAAACAAACCTGTTCACACTCACACTGCAAAACTCTCAATGATTTAGTTTCAGTCTGGTCAGCTGAGAAACAGACATCCAGATCCCAGCAGACAAAAATGAAAGTGGCTGCTGACTGACTCATGAGCTCTCTCGTTCCCCCGCCTCATCTCCTGGAGTTCAGACTGATACGACGTGTGTGTACCTGAAACAGCTGGACACAAGTTGTGTCGGCCGTCCCTTCGGCCAGTGGACGTGCAGCCAGAGCCTCTCTTTGACCCCGGGGTCGACCGCAGAGCCTCGTTTCTTCACGTACGGCAGCTTCAGCGTCATCACACCTGCAGGAGGACAGAGGATACAGAAGATTACACACACACACACAAGATGATCAACTTATATTTGCAGCTTTAATCCAAAAATCAGCGATGGGCGTCTTACCTTTTCCCTTCGCTGAGCTCCAGATCCTCACCGTCTGGTCTCTGCTCCCAGATGCAAGATAGCAGCCCTTCTCGTCTCCTGCAGGCACTGCGCTCGTGGCTATTTAATGGGGAAAAAATAATCCATACACATACAATGTATATATTTTTATTCATATTTAATAAGGAAAAATGTTGCTGCTGCACTCAGAAAACGTTCACCAAATGCAGGAAGCGACTGC
The DNA here is from genome assembly GCA_029783645.1 of Ctenochaetus hawaiiensis. Lineage (NCBI taxonomy): Eukaryota > Metazoa > Chordata > Actinopteri > Acanthuriformes > Acanthuridae > Ctenochaetus > Ctenochaetus hawaiiensis. Next base: position 19,990,469 of record JAPZDY010000006.1, on the reverse strand, counting down.
AGTGATACCTTCATTGTCCTGAAGTCGGCTGTAGAGGGCGTCCTCGCCGGCCAGCGGCGACCAGGCCAGAGAGTGGATCTCATCGTCGTGTCCACGGAGACGGTGCATCACCTCACCTTTTTTACTCACATCGATCAGGACGATCATCCCATCTTTGTACCTTAAAGCAGATAAAGACATCCCTGTTAAAATCACAAAGTTCACTCTGCTTTGGTGACACTGCTGAAGGTTGAATTTGGATGAATTTTAAAAACTTTGTCATTAAAACAGGAATCTTTAGATGCCCATTTTAAAAAAAAAAAGCATTTTAAGGTCCTCTGTAAATACTTCAAAAGGTTAAGAGAAGAGTTTGGATGTATTTCTACAGTGCAGAGGTCTGTGCAGTTTATAAGAATAAAAATAAGGATTTGAAAACTGCATTAGCTTTAAGTATTGTTTGGTGCTGAAGATAAGAATTAAGACAATAAATAAAAATATGTGCAAACACTGTTGGTTCTTCTGGGTTTTCCCCAAATAAAAAACAACAAGACTTTTACAGATGAAAATATGATTATCATCTTGGTTTATCAAACCGAACCCACTGAAAGCAGCATTTACTTTGTTTCAGATCTGAATTTCTGGCCTCTGTGTGAATAAAACCACGTTAAGGGTTGTAATCGTCGTCAGTCTGGTCTTCTTACCCCACAGCCACGGTGCTCCAGGTGTGAGGGGAGCAGCTGAGGCAGAAGATGGTCCGCGGCTCCGGGAAGAAGCTGGCGGTGTCTCCTGTGTGATGCCAGTGACAAACCACGACGCCCTTCTCATCCCCCGACACCACCAGGTTGTTATCCACCGGAGACCAGTGCACGGCTGCAACAGCAGTCTGTGTGTGTGTGAGACAAGTATTTCTAATGTGATTTACACTAAAAAAAGACAAAACACATGAATGAAGTAAGAAAAAAACATTAAGATATGATAGAAATCTTTAATGACTTGTCTAAAAAACCACAACAGAAGCATATGAAGGTAAAAGTTTCTGCTTTTTCTGTTGCAATTTAAAAAGAATGAAGGTAAAAATAAAAATCGATGTTTTTTTTAAAACCACTGACTTGATTTAAAGTATATCTGATTGTTTAATGCTACGTTCCTGTTATGCCACTAATCCTCTAACACTGTCGGGCTTATTTATGGAAAGATTTTCAGATTAATTTGGGGTCTGAATTTCTCCTCTGAGATGAAGCTTAGCCGTCTCGTCAGTCTGCGGCTTTTATTTTTCCAGATCAAGGCGCAGAAATATTATCCCTTGAAGGCCTGCTTTGAAGCAAATAATGGAAGGTAAATAAGCTCTGCCCTCCATAACCTTCACAACTGTTTTAAAAAATGTCCTCCAGGGAGTCACTGAATTTTGGAAGAAAAGCGGCTCAGAGGCCAGCTGGAGAAATCTGAAGTCTGGAGGGAAGAGGAACCTGATTCATCTTCAGAGCTGAGAAAGTCGCCCCCTTCGTGTCTCTGCTGCTCGTGCAGATTTAACTGCAGCCTAAAAGGTCTTTTTTTCTGTTTCTCCGAATGACACGACAAAAAAAGGCAGGTCAACACTCACCTGGTGAGCTGCATGTTCCCTCAGAAGAGCCCTGGTGTCTGAGTCCCAGAAGCGAACGGTGCCATCGCTGGAGGAGCTGACGCAGATGTGACTCTGTCCAGCATGCTGACAGAACGAGAAGCCCGTCACCAGGTCTTTATGACCCACAAGCTCACCTGAGAGACACAACGGGAGTGAGACAGAGCACACGGGAGGGTAACTGGTCAAAAAATATATAAAATAACACATATGACTATCAAATAATAATGAATATAGAACCAGGGATGTGATAAAATAAAATATAAGAAGGGTTATTTACGACTAATTACCAGAATAATCAGCCGCCCTACAATTATCTTCTTCATCATTTTACCTGTTGACTTCTTTTTGATGTTACAGCAGGAAGCTTGAGTTTCAAACCAGGGGTGTGAAGTTGTGAGGGTCTAATACAGGACGCCATTAAGTTGTGTTGAGGGGATTTAGGATCCAGTGTTTTGGGGGATTCAGCTTAAGCTGATTTATTGTTGTCTGAAAACATTAAAAAATATCCAACAAGTCCCCAGTTCCTCCTGAAACATCTTCAGTTACTTTGTTTTGTTTGAAAACAGCCTAAAACCTGAAGATAATCAAATTTTAATATAAAACAGAGAAGGAAGCAAATGAGCGCCTGGAAACTGTAAATGTTTTTGGTTGATTTATGACCGATATTTATGATTATGTTCAAAAAAGGTTGTCAAATAGATTATTAGATGCTAATTTCAGCACTTATCTCATGATTAGTGAGTCACTGATTCGTTTAAGAGCTCAATAACTCAAATCAAGGGGTTGTTATTATTGAGACCTTGATTTAAAACTGATAAGCTATTTGGGCAATAAATAATCTGTTTTCTGTAACTGGCTGACAAGCTAGTAGCTAATTACTTCAGCTAGGCAGTTTTCATGTCTCCAACCTCAGAGCTGTAATCATCACACCTGAGATGATCTGATCACCTTGATTTGGGCAAAAAAGGACCTCTGACATCGTAAAACACAACACTTAGCCTTCATTAAGCTGAAGGCAGACTATTTTAATGAAGTCTATGTGGACACGGTGTCCAGCACCGACAGCTCACTCACCTACAACCCTGCATGAGGATGCGCACACGTCAATCAAATAGATGATGTTTTTGGCTCCGACGCCCAGCAAACCGCTGCCGCTGATGTCACTGCAGCGGGAACAGTACCAGTTCGGAGAGGCGGGAAGCGACCGCTCGTGCATGACGCCTCGAGCACTTTAAAATCAACCGTTTTTTTCTAATAAAGTCCAATTAAACAAAACCAAACTTCTCACATGTTACCTGCACTGTCGTAGCGACTACATTGACAGCCGTACGGCCAGCGTGGTGTCGTAAATCTTGCCGGTGTCGACTACGGGATCCTTGTCGGGTCAATCTATGTCAAATCGCTTTTTAAAACAAATGTGCAGCTCTCCAACAAAAGCATACGTGTACATTAACGTCAATACAATGTGAAAATTATACGCTCTTACAAAACTTGATGCGTTTATAATGCTGTGAAGCGGCAAATAATGAAGTAAATTTCTATATTCATGCTGTAAACATTACTGCCGTAAAACGAGCACGGTAGTGTCGTAAAAATGCAACATGGCGACTGCAATGACAGGACGTGGTAAGAGAAATGCAGCTAGTTTATCCTAAAATTTGCCTTTATCTGACCTTATTTTTTGTGTACTGGTGTTATTTTAACAGATAAATATTTGGTTTTTTAGGAATCGCTTTCATTAGGAACATATCTGGGGTGTTACAGTCAAGGTAAGTACATGGATATTAATGACTGTTACTTAGCTAACGCTGTTACTGTCTGCAGATTCAGAAGGACAAATAAATGTGGACTGGTTTAGGTCAAAGTAAGGCAATTTCATCACGTTTACAGTTATTTTATAGGCCATAAAGATTTAAAATAATATTTTCGGCAAGTTACCGAGCTAGCGTTCAGTGTGACAGCGTTTAAAATGTGAATGCTGTCGCTTCTTGTCGTAAACCACTGTGCACATAAGGGGTTGCCCCATATTTGCTCGTGCAAGTTCTTTTATTTTATCTTGGTCATGTCAAAAATGCATTTATTAATCATGTTCACAGAATTTCAGGGGATTCCAAGTTAAAAAACGGAAATGCTATCGGTAGCATTCAGGCTTGTGTTGGGGGGATTGTGGGCTTCAGATTGTAACTTTAGGTTTGACTGACTTTAATGACTAAATGAGCAGAGCCATTATTTGCTATTGGTGTGTTTTAAGCGTAGGAAGAGACCCATAGATCCTTTGTACCTTCTTTCAGAGAGCAGAACTTAGCATAGATAGAGAGCAGGACGAGATGAGTATTTGATTGTACCTGGGAGGAGCCATCATATTGGGTGACCTGTTGAAAATACGCTTCTTTGCATTTATGACTCTGAGCTGGTGTGCCACACACACATGCAATTAAATGTGTTTTGTTCTTGTTTTTTTGAACCATCTATGCAGGTTACAGGTTCTGAGTGGAGGTCACCAGCAGCTCTCATGTCTCCATACCAGCACATCACTGCAATCGAAGGACTGGGAAAGGAAGAACCTGAAGGTGTATCCACCTCAGCTACCAGATGAGCCCCGAAGACCAGCAGTGAGTCATTTTGTTTGACTAATAAGTTTCTTTGGATTGCAAACACCAATGTTAAACATATATGTACACATGTTAGAGTAAGATGAGTAATCCTTTATTCTTCTCTTTTAAATAGAGCAGAAGTTGACTCTTGTTGCAAAAAAAAAAAAAAACATTGAAACATTTTGGTGTCTCGGATGATTTTAGGAGATTCATCACAGCAGGAGGCAGATAAAATACAGCAAAGACAAGATGTGGTACCTGGCCAAAATGGTGAGATTTACAGCCCGGATTTTCCATTTACCTGGTGCTGACAGGCCTGATCAGAGTTGTGTAAATGGTTTGACTGGGCTTGAATATAACAGTCATTCATTCATATGTAAAAGTTGCACCATGCAGTTTTAGCACAGTGCTGCTGTTAAAAACAGACAGTTAAACTCAGACAGTGCAACACCCTGCTGTCCTGACAGCTATAAAAGAAAGGTCAAGTTTGTTGTTTCACCTCTTGTGTGTTCTTTCTCTCAGATCAAAGGGATGAGCATCGATGAGGCTGTTGCACAGCTGGAGTTCAACGACAAGAAAGGGGCAAAGATCATGAAGGAGGTTTGAAACTGCCTGTTTTCCCTTCAGCTGCTGGACATAGAATTCATTTTTTCCCATTGTCACTGCCCATGTTTCATTCTTTGAGTTGTCATTTATTCCCAAATTATTTCGATTGTTTTGTGTTTGCCCCTTCAGGTCCTTCTGGAAGCTCAGGAAATGGCTGTCAAAAACCACAATGTAGAGTACAAATCCAACCTGTATGTAGGTGAGTGTCTTTAGCACAAAACAGTCTTCTTCTGCTGGACAGATGAGTATCACGTGTTTTGATGACGACGTTGAAGACAAATTAAATGAGTCATTCTCTTTCTCTCTCTCTCTGTTTTTTCCTCTCCTTTATTTACTCACCGTCCCTTCCCGTCTCCCCTCCTGCAGCTGAGTCCTACTCTGGCAAAGGAAAGTACCTGAAGCGGATCCGTTACCACGGCCGAGGGATGTTCGGCATCATGGACAAAGTCTACTGTCACTACTTTGTCAAGCTGGTGGAGGGTCCACCACCCAAAACGGTGGAGAAGACGAGCTTTGACCAGGCCAAAGAGTACGTCCAGAGCCTCAAGAACCGAACCATCATCCACAGCCTGTAGAACATCTGTAGAACATCTCTGTACAGTCTGTGTGTGTGTGTGTAACTTGAATGTAAATAAAGAACTGAGTGATTTGTAATAAAAAATATGAAGCTTCTCATTTTTGGTACTTTCATTGTCTCATTTGATACTGTGACTGCAGCCATGAATGCAGGTTTGAACAGAGTGATAACCACTTCAGACAGAGTATAAAGCCTGTTTTTAGTCTGTTTTACGTTTTTATTCAGTTGCCAGGTACGAAAATACACAATAAAGTTAGAAAGAAATGTCACTCACATTTTTTTCTATTAATATTCCAATAATTTTAACATTGAGAATTCTTTAAGCCATGATAATCAGGTAGAGAAAAGCTGATGTTGTTTCAGCTCTGATGAAAGGCCAGAAATTTTAATTATTCATTTCATTTTAGTTCTAATACTTTGATGTTGTCCTTGCTTTCTTATCAAAAGCTTCTGCAGAATGTTATTCGCTTGACGTGGTGACTTTCATGTCCTCATCTGTTTGTTATTCTGTTTTGAATGTTGCACCCTTCTAGTCACCCTTATTATCTGTTGCCCTGCCAATAAACTGAGTTTAGAGGGGGAGGAAACGTCCTCAGAGGAACAAACTGCAGAGGAGACATGAAAACAATGTCCTTTGTAGGGAATTGTTTTTTTCTAAAGGTCACTGTATCTCAGTGCTGTCGAGGCCCGGCGCTCCGGTCTCTGCTGTTTCTTAATTGGCCTTTAGTTTCCTGTTCCTGATGTGAGTGATCCAGCTCATGTATCCGCCTGTCACCATGTCCCTCCAAAGCCCTTGTCAGCTCTGAGCAGCTTTGAGTGTATTTTCAAATAAAATGCCATCTGCTGGCCCCAATTTCAGCAGACAAGTGCCCTCAATCTCAGGTTGGAAGCTGCCTGGGTCCCACGGCACAAAGCAGCACCGACTTCTGAAAAGAGCAAAAGGCTTCATCCTTTTTTTTTCTTCCTTCTCTCTCTCTGCTCTAAACTTTCACTGCCTGCCTGTCATAACTCGTTAACTTCCTCCACCTTTTATGAGCACAAACAAAAACATCAAGATGACATTCGGTGAAATATGAATTATTTAGAGCTGATTAAAAACAGTCATTTTTTTCATGAATTGTGATCAAGATTGGAATAAACCTGTGACCGGTTTCTGTTGATGAAAACATTATTTCTGAATGACTTCAAGAATACTTTTGTAATAAACATATTAATCATTGTTTTAATAAATATAAGTTATTGTTATTTGTCAGCAGGAATACACATCCACACACACGCTTGATAATACCGTTTAAAATGTACAAATTGCTTGTGAAATGGTTGGAAAGGTAGAATGTCAGCACTGAAAATCTTCAAGAAACAAACTCATGGAGACAATCACATTGAGTTAAAGTGACATTTTGAAGATAAACGAATGGTTTCGGAGTGATGGTGAAGTTGTTTTCTACACAGCAGTCGTTTCTTCAGCGTGAAGGTGGCAGAAGAACCTTTGGAGAAAATCCACAGACTGTTCTACCTGTGTTCCTTTAAATACACTGAAACTAATCAGGTGTTTTAAATGGATCCAAGAAGTCAGTAAACTGAGCAACGATGCATTCAGGGGCACTGGGAAAAGTGTTTCTACTGCAGACAAACAAATAAACAAACAAAACAAAGCAAAAAAAAAAAACAAAATATTGCCCTGACTTTTCTTTTCCACAGACTTCGTCCCCTCCTGCCAACTGAAGTCATGCAAAGGCAGATGCAACTTGTGTAACATCTACACTAATTAGTCGGCGTTGTTCAGATGACTGCCTCCGCCGGCGGCTACACACACACACACACACACACACACACACACACACAAGCAGACCAGGACTGAACTGAAAAATGTTTGGCAAAGCTTCGGCCAGTAAACCTGAGAGGCTCGTGGTCCATCTGGACTTCCTGTCGGATGGAGCATGTTTCTGTGAGTCGTGCTGCTGAAGCGGCAATACTGCTGACTAATGGATGTGAGAACGTTCCCTCATGTTTGTGTGTCTGTGTGTTGGAGGATTCACACTTTTTGCAACCAGAGTGTAGCTGGGACAAACCTAACTGGCTCTGAAGGGATGTCTATGAAGAAGCTCCAACCTGATTGATCTAAAACTCCCATCATGCCTGTTTCAGCTGGAAAAACTGTTTCACAATCTGTATTTTTTCATGCAGGGGAAGCGAGAGTGTTTACTTCTCTGAAAATCCTGAATTTCTGTTTATTTAACACGGCATAACATCGACAGTGATGTTGAAACAAATCCTCTCTGCAGCATTTTCACCCTGTCGGTTGTCGTTGACCACTGAGACGTGCACTCATGTTTCTGTTTGCTGCTTTAAGTTTCAGTCGTGCATCACAAATACAACCACCCACAGCGCCCCCAGCTGCACGTGTTGATGCACTGACATGGCTTTATTTACTCCACTGTTTTAAAACCACAGAGGAATGATTTCTCCACAGCAAAGCACCTTGTTGAATGTTTCTGTGAAACCTTTAATTTTTGGCGTCAGGGAGGTCAACTTGTTCTCATGCATGTCACAGAACTGATTTTAGCCAGTGACCTTTGCTGTTAGATGCATCCCTCTCTTTGTAAGAATCTTCACTGTCCATGCAACAAACAACGTCAAAATGGCAAAAAAATAAAGATTAAATCAACACACTCCTTACATAAGCACCACACACACTGTTGTGTTGTGCCGACCGTCGCTGGTGTAGCGAAACAGTTTTTTCCCGTGTGGTTTTCATGAGAAGTCACATGAATAAATGATCAAAAAAATAAGAAACTTAGCCACCATCCAACTCTGCTGCCCCCCCACCACCACCACCACCACCACCACCTCCACCCACCCACCCACCAACAGGGACGCCACGGTGGAGCTCAGCACTTACACACGGAGTGAATTATGTATCGTCTCATTCTCGTGAAGCTCGTCAAGCAACAAAACAAGAAAAAACATGCAACGAGCAGCAACCGGGGACGATTTCAACGGTGTGGTCTTTATTATTCATGACGGGTGAAATTGTGCATTGAAAATATTCAATACACGAGTGTTTTTCGCCGACACTCGCACATGCACACACCTGAATGAGAGAGCTTCCTTTCATTTGTTTTTAATGCCGGTTGTCGGCCAGCAAGCCGGGCGGCCCGGCAGACGCTCAGATTGAGAAACAAATAGAATTCAGGAGCCGGTTGTGCAGGGAGTGCCTCAGGGTGTTATTCATTTCCCTTTAACTTCTCCTTTTTTTTCCTCCCTCCCTCTCTCTTCATGTCTCTCCGTGGTGACGGTGCGCAGAAGAACGACAGCCGCAAAATGGTGTTAGCTCCCAAATGAAATCTCAGGCACAATCACCGCAGAGCAGGCTGCCTGCTGGCCGGCGCTGGATGCTTTGCCCTTGAGAAACAAATCCAGACACAAAAACACTTTGTTAGTTCTCTGGACAGCCTCCAAAAAAAAAGCCACACTCTCCACTTTTTCCCCCTGAAAAAACCTCAAAGTCTTTATCTCTCCGACAGAGACACATCTGTTTTTTTTTCTTTCAAACAAAAAGAAAGGAAGTAAGCAGCAGAAACAAAAGTGCTTGTCTGTTCTTGTTGCAGTTCAATACTTTTGTGATTTGTTTTTGGGAATAAGTGTGAGGCTTTTGTGAAAAACTCCTCAGCAGACTCTTCAACACAAAAGATACTCCAAGCAAATATTTCTGACCTTTCAGATCTCAAAACTGCCCCTGAAGGATTGAAACAAGGCTGTTCAAGTTTAAATGTTACCTTTCAGTGATGCAGCTGTGGTTTTCTGCATGAATAGAAGCTACAGAAACTTAACTGGGCTGCAGTTTCAGAAGACTGAAGGTTTTCTTATGAATAAACACACTTGAAGACTTGAAGATAAAAACCTCTCTGTCTTGCTTCCTCAGAGAGGATTGAGATGTTATAAATTCCACAAATCACAGTAGAGGAACACCTTTGCACAGTCTCCACTTCATGATGAACACAGAAAGTAAATAAAAAGCCAGAAAAAGACATTTAAACCACATCTTCTCTTTCAGCTCTGCACATCTGAGCCATTTTGGATTATCTGATTCATAAAGTCACAAAAACAGCTGGACACAGAACCTGATTCTTCTGCTGAAAACAGTGCTGCAGACGCTCTTAGATACAAACATGTTGTGTCACATCTTCTAGCTCCTCTCATGAATAAGTCATCTTCATCTTCTGTCTGTCTGTCTTCTCTCTTTCTGATTTTTCAGTCCCTCCAGGATTTCGCGGGTGTTTTTCAAGATTGTTGCGGCCTAAAATGCCTGAATCCTCAGCAGCTTTTCTAAAAAATTGCGATGTAAGTTGCGATGTTTTAACCGTATTTGTTGCGATGAAATTGCAGGAGACAGTGAAAATTGCTAAAAAGTTGCTTTTTTTTTTGTTTTGTATAATTAATTAAAAATCAAAGGTGACTCCGCTTTGGTGAAGAACATCAGGGAATTGTTTTGCACGGTCTTCAGCAGTAATTTTTGTTGGTAAGTGAGAGACATT
>JAPZDY010000006.1:19878362-19888636 GCA_029783645.1 Ctenochaetus hawaiiensis | reverse complement strand
ACTTACATCGCAATTTTTTAGAAAAGCTGCCGCGAATTCAGGCATTTTAGGCCGCAACAATCTTGAAAAACGCCTGCAAAATCCTGGAGGGACTGGTTAGCTGCAGAGTGGGTGAAAACGCTGCATTGTGGTCCGACACAAATTGCAAGTCCGGTGGATCTTCAGTGAGTTCTAACACGTCTCTCCTGCAGAATCAAAACATCTCAATCAGCTCCTCATCTCTGTTTACGTCCTGCGGTTTGCTTCTGTTTGTCATAACTCTCTCCAGTCTAAATACCTGCTTGTTGCAGGCTATTATCTGTCAGTTAGACGCATCATCATTAAAAGTTTTAGGTAGAGGTGACTGATGTTTTTGCTGCAGTGATGCCTAGATTCTGACCTTCCGCCTCCTCCTGACCAAACCTAAGATCTACGACCGGTCTTAGCGAGAAGAATGCCTCAACAACAGCTGCCAGATCAGACTTAAAACGCCAAGTCTTAGCTAAAACCAGACTTGAGACCGGTTGGTGCAACCGTCCCATCTGTGTGTGGGTGCAGAAACGCCCATAAACATGTCGTAGCTGAAAGCCAAAAGGAATCAGAGCTGACTGGCAGTTTTTAGGCAGAACAGCGATCTGCCGCGTCAGGCCCATCAGTCATGCAGACTCCGGCTCGACCGCGAGCATAACTCATCTAAACCCAACTGGAAGTCTGAAGCACAAAGTGAAGGCCGAGTGTCTCATGAAGTTATGAACCACTCGAGTGAAAGTTTTCGGAAAAATGTGCACAAAAACAGCCTCTTTTCAGAGCTGATAAAAACACTCCGCAGGCCTGTTTTAATGACAGTTTGACTGAGACGATCTGCTCTTTTTTGAACAGCGAGTTTTCTGCTTTAGAATGAAATTATTCAAATGTAACAGCTGGTTATAACTGCTGAGGATGTTGTTTTTTGAGTGTTTCTCCTTGGGATCCTGGTGGTGAAGTATTATGAGCAATTATTTGGGATAATTAGGTCAGAAGGAGGCAGTAGCATGCTGAGGGGGAATCACAGCCCTCGGTGACCCTGCTGAGGAAACTTCACCTCGTGACTCATTATGAGCAGCGTTGCAAAAAGTCAAAGAAAGAAAAAGAGGCAGAGCTCATCATGTGTCGAGGCTCTGTCTTGTAAATGTTTTTAAACCAAATAAAAGTCGCCTGCGGCTTGTAAATCAGTCACTCGTCCTCGTTTTTCAGCTTTGTAAGCATTTGCAGTATCTTGATGTGCGTTTTCTCTTGTAGTAACTGAGTTTAACTTTATCAAACTGAACATTAAATGACAGAACAAATAGAGTTTGACTGACAGTTATTCTCAAATGCAGCAGATTGAAAGAGACAAACGTCTAAAAAAACACAAAATCAAGATGTATTACCTCGTATTGTCATCTCATAGTGCATTAAGGTTTTTTAGCTTTATGATTTAGCATTTTTATACTTTTTCATCAGTTTATTTAAACATTTAAAACTGTTTTTTGTGTGTGTTATGCAGAGAAATACAAAGGTTTTTGCAAAAATTGGTGCAAAGAAAAGAAAAAGGTCGGAAACATGGAAACAGACACAGACTTGATTTCTTTTGTCAAACAGCTTTGGCATTTGTTGATTTGATTGGATTTTTTCCAGCAATAATTTAAGTAATAGCTTCACCTGTTTACCTGTTATCTATGTTTACATGAATTTCATTGTATTACATAATAGAAAGTAGTAAAACTGGGTCGTTTCATTACACACTAAAATGTGTTTTACCTTAATAAAATTATCCCTCTTTCATTTTGGTTTGATTCTATGTAGGTGTGGACTTACCTAACTGCATATTTTAATCCAGAAATATTATTTGTTGCATATATATTCATGAGTTCATGAGTCATTTCTGCTGTTTTAAATTGCAGTGCAGAAATGTGCAAATCCTCCGTTTCTTATTTGACTGCCAGCTCTGCCGCCGACCTAAACGTCCCTCAGCCTCGTAGGTGGCTCGAATTGAAATCCCCTTTGTGCCCCCCCTTTGTTTGTCCCTGCTGGGCTTCCGTCTACAAAGGGAAACATGGCTTCGGGGCATCAGGCAGCTCAGGAGGCTTAATAATTCATGACTTGTCATTGTGAATCATGGCACACTCCCCCACTGCAATCACTGCGATCATTTGCTCAGCAAACCCTGCTAAATGCCTCTGCCATTTGTCACAACAATAATTAAACATTTCACATTGATCTGGCCACCTGTGGTTGATACACCCGACCTGAAACAAAGTGGAAAACACACATGTGGCACAGTTACTGGCTGACATGATGCACGGGGTGAACAGGACTGATGGGTTCAGCAGTCATAAGACAGCTTCAGCCATCTCAGTGCTTCTGTCTTTTATGGAATTTGACCTCACAAATAAAACTTTTATGGATCATTTTTCAGATAAAGGCTTGTTTTGTTGTGACTATTCAGTTTTTTTGTATTCATTTATACAAAAGAGACAAACAGAGGTGTAGAGGTTAAAGTTTGGTTAAACAGGAAGTTGTTAGCTTGTCAAACAAACCACATTATGAGACTTCAGTTTACGCTGGATTACGTATGAAAGAAGTGTTGAGAAGTCTTTTTCAGTCCGAATTGCTCTCCGTCTTGTGATTGTGAGACACAATCAACAATCAACCATCTTAAAGGTGTGAGGACCATAAACAGCCTGCAGATCTTTAAGATCACTGTTATCACACAGTTTGAAGGAGCCTTTCATCAATCACTGTCAGCACCATTCAACACTTAACCTTTAATCTGGACCAGAGACAAAAATGATTGATTTTCATTTAATTATCTCAAAACGACATCGTAGATTTTATTCAGCGATTGTTGTCCAACTCTGATGTCTGTTTTATTGAATTACTGCTGTTTCACTGTTCATGGACTCAAATGAACTGAAATGTGTCACTGTTGACCAATAACAAAGTGATGTCTGAGATGGGTTAACCCAGGTAAAGGAAGGGAATGCAAAACAATCCTGAAGACAGAAGTCTAAGTCCTCTGACAAGCGAACTCGGCCGAGGTTTGTTAGGAGTGAGAATGTAATGAGGAAACAATGCCGACACCAGGATTTATGAGTAAAGAGACGGATGCTGACATCTGACTGCCAACGGCTCCTAATGAACAAACTGAACTGAGGCAGACTGCACCGATGCACAAATCCACAAACTTTCTCATGTGTTTCCCGACTGAAGGCTTTTAGACTGAAGGGAGAAGGCTGATTACAGCAAAGTTAATGCGTTCTCACTTACAGAAGCACAAGCTACCTTTTTGTGTCTCTATCAGGAGCCTGAGGCCTTCCTGCCTGTCTAAACATGTGCAATTCTTTGTGAAATTGCACAGCAGTTTGGTTAAGTTTCAGCATTAAAATTACTTAGTTTGGTTTTAAGATAAAACCATAGCATGTTCAGTTTAGGAAATGATGTATACATCACTGGTTAGCTTTAGTCAAAGCTCTCTGGTTGAAGCAGCACTTTCAGTTTTGCACGTCTTAAACTCTTGACTTGTCATGTTATATTATTAAAAATGCAGTTTTCGTTCAGCTGTGTGTTCCACATGCATCTACGAGTTAAACTTTTAGAGCTGCACGAGTGCTCAGCAAATGTTAGCGTGGGAGTGTTAAAGCCAAAGGCTGCAAACATTGGTGTCTCCTTCAGTGCAATAACACTCTGCAAAGTCTGACTGTGCAATGACAGCACTTACTGAGGTGTGGCAAAGAGATTGAACGTTGCCGCTGACGGAGATTAAAGCGCAAAAACAATCTGCTGCCTGCAGATAGGAAAGACATGACACAATTTGTTTTAAAAAAAAAAAAGAAATCTGTAAGTTTGAGATGTATTAATATACATGCTGTAAATGTGCTTTAGCAGACTTTTTTTTCCTGTCTTTTACTTCTCAAGTTCAGTAGAAAAAAAAATAAAAAAACTCTCCCCAGCCATGTTTTTTTTTCTGCTTTCCTCAAACATCACTCGCCTGTTATTTTTGAATCACATTCTTGGCTCTTGACATCGGAGGAAGCCGAGCGCACAGTCGGTGCATACGAGGAGTAGCTGCCAGTGCTCTATTAATTATGGGGCAGAGTGTGAGTTGGCTGTGAAAAAATCTGTTAAAAGAAAAAAATGACATGCACACACACACACACACACACACAATAGTGAGTTCGCAGCACATAAAACAACAACACAGCTTGCTTGCTCTGCTCTTTTGAGACTGTCAGCTGTCGAGGCAGCTCGAGTGGTTTCAGAGCTCATTTGCAACCCAAAACAACACACTTTCACCCACTTCCTCCACATGTGAATAACACAATCTGAGATCTAATTGCAGATGCCCTTTTTTTTTTTTAAGTGCACCAGGCAGGACCACACCTGTATGTGAGCTGCAGAGGCTCGGCGAGCAGATCAAACGTTGGTGGACATTTTTTGAGGAACCTCTGTGATTATTGTTGAGGAAAGGAAAAAAAAAAAGCGTTACTGATTCATTTTCCTGGTTGGGATTTTCAGGGTTGGCGCGGGAGCCTTTAGGCCACCATCACAGTCCAAGCTGGAGACGTCGTAAAAAAGCTTGGCTCCATTTATTTTGGTCATGGAGTTTCTGGCTAAGGTTTTACCTGAAGGCCTCATCGCACAGGATTTCACAGCAGAGGCTCAACATATGGAGACTCACTCATAATCAAAGAGAGAAAGCAGGAAAAAAAAATTTCAAGTTGAGCCTCATTTTTTGCTTGAAACAGCTTAAGTTGGACTAAATTTAATAAAAACTGGTTCATGTTTAGAACTAAAAGCTAATGTTTAAAGGCTAGCAGAAAAAATTAACCAGTTAACCAGGCCAGTAAAATATGAAAAGAAGCTTACTCATTTTTTTGTATTTTTAGCCCTCTTTAGTTATATTTATAATCACTAATTGCCACAGCATGACCTTTTGATATAAGGCAACTGCTGATTTCTGTTCAGCCTGCCACTGTATGAAAATCGACAATTAAATACCCACTGAATCATCATTAGAGTCACTCATCCTCCACGTTCGGTTTGCGGTCTCACAGCCTTGGTTGTTATTTCAAAGACAGGCTAATAACCCCTTTAATTTTGTTTGCCCCTCAGGCATGTAATTATGTTTTTATTGCCAGCTATGTAGATGCACACCATGTATGACAGCTGATGTCAATGGTCGTTACCATTAGGCAAGGATGCTCCAAATAAATGCTTATGGAGCTGACAACCTTCGCCACTTTGAAATGTAAGAGCAAATGACATCAGCATGAGGTGGTCGACACACTTGCTTGACCAACTGATGATAAACACTCGTGAATGGCACACTGGAGGTTATTCGTACAATAATATGTAATTTCAAGGATAATCGGTCACCAGATTATAACCTGAGTCCTCCAAAGTCTTCTGTACATCAGTCTAGCGTCAAAGCATCTTCTGCTTCAGGTCCTTATGAAGATGAAGCAATGAAGCAACCCATTGCTGCTGCTACTAGCTACTGTTAGCATGTTAGCTTGGTTAGCTGTGCAGCTAGAGGTCCTTTTATCTGACAGTCTAACATGAGCAGGGGCTTGGAGGACTGGATGGATGAGGTGTTCATAACACAGCCAGCAGTTTCCCAAGCCAACGCATCCAGACTGGGACTGAACGCAGCCTTTGAGACCAGCTGAGGCCTGTTTGATAAGAAAGATTAAAGTACTGAAGCTACAGTGGCACCTTCCCTTCAGACTGCGACTCAGGGGAAAAGGAAGACATGGCAGGTGGGGACATGAGAGGAAAGGATGAGGCTTCAGCAGCAAGGACTTTCACATCTGAGTTGGTATATAAGGGTTTTTTTTTTTGAGTAAACCAGAGCTGGCGACTGTTGGAGCAGTCCGATATAGACGCATACTCTTCGCCAACGTTTTACCAGTTATTCCTCCGGCTTCTCTCTTCTTCCTGCTTTACCTCATGCTGCATCCTTCTTCAGACAAAAGGAAGAACTGGCACAGAAACACAAACTTAAACAGACGATCTGACACAGACATCAAGCTAAAGGTTGATTACAAAATGAGATGCATGTGTGAAGATCTCAAAGGCTTGCAGGGCTGATGATCAGTGAAAACAGGTGTGTGAAACAGGGCGGAGTCAGCAAGTGAATAACAGGTAAAAGGAAAAGCATGACCAGACCTTTTCACACCGTGAAAGTCCGGACCAAGGTTCGTGTTTTTGTCACATTGTTTCCATTTGGTTCAGTTGGTTTCGGTTTCACACTGCGATCATGCAAACAAGCTAACGGACTTTACGTGACAAACCTACGACATATCGTCATTATGTACGTGGGTTGTGTGTCTCTGTACTTTACACTAATTGGTTTGTTGGCGTCTGACGTCAGCGTGTTGAAAATGTCTTGTTTTGTAGTTTGATTGTAGCTTCATGAGTTTTTCCTAGTTGGCCCTTAATAAAGTCTTCAGACCAAATGTGAATAAGACATCTGGTCTCCTCTTCCCTCCATGTACTTCCTCATTTTTTTTATTTTTTTGGTTACAGTTACGTAGGTTTTCCAGGTAACCTGCCGTAACTTCTTGTCACTGGTGCGAATGTCCGAAGATCCGAACCTTTGCTTTCACACTGGACATGAACTGGACCAAGACCACCTCTTTTGGTCAGACCAAGGTTCGGCTGTTTGGCCCAGACCATGGACCGGTATTTTGGTTTGAATCAAACTGAAAAGTTCAAAAGTCCGGACAAACGAGGCAGGTTTGAAAGCACCATAGTTGTGACACTAACAGCCATTCAGTCGCCAGAATAAAATGTTTGAATTGTACATATTCATGGTTTGCAGAATTGTACAATACCAACATTGATTCTGGCAACTGGGGTTCATGCATCTTTAGTCAATATTATACTTTTAGTTCAACTTTATAAATTCATGTTCAGTTGCATCTTTGTGCACACAACTCTGCCGGCTCTGATCTCCGGTGATTTCACCCCCTTTTCTCCAGAGCTAATATTATATTCGTCCTACAACTGAGGCCTTTTGGCTTAAAAACCTGCCGTCGGAGTCAAAAAGATAACATTGTCTATGTTAATTAATTAAAGATATAGCTTTACTCCCTGGCGTTCTTCCTGTTCTCTTCCTGCCAGGAGCACCTTCACATTCGCTGTCTGAAATTAAAAATAATTTCTGCAATAAGGCCGGAGTTAAGGGAGGATAAATGAATTAATAGTGATGAAGTCTTTCCAAAACTTGGAGATATTATAAAAAGTGTCACAAAAAAACTGCCTTCAGAGTTGACCTTCATCTATTTTAGACGAACCTGGAGTCCCTTGGAAAAATAAGAGAGCACATAGGGACATTTTATTCATCACTGATGCACTGAATTTCCTTTTTAAATTGTCACTTTAAGTTTAAAGCAGCAAGAAATTAAAGAGAAGTACTCAATAATTAATAAACAAGAGTTGCTGAAATTATAGCCAGCTTCCTTTCCGAGAAAAACAGATGGGAGTAACTCAGGGCGAACGCGAACTCAACGTTCCTCTTTAGCATCTCTCTAAATTGTTGTAAACAGTGCAAAAACATGTTTGGCAGCTTCTTGACAAACTACGATTACCTCAGAGAATTTCATTCCCTGATCTTGGGCTATTTCAGCCTGACAAAACATCCTGCTCTTAATTTACCCAAAATGCTGAGCCAGTCCAAACAGCACTGCCTTTAACTAATGACTGGACTGTAAGTTAATGAGCAGGAAAGAAAATTGAATTAGAGCCGGCGTCTGGAAGCTCTTCAGTTGCTAAATCGTTACGCCTCTGTGATATCTTCACTGCCATAAAAGCAGGAATTAAAGCAGGTTTTTACAGCGATGCCTTGTTCTCAACTTATTTGTGGGGCGATGGCCAGCTGAAGTTTACGGCCTCGTGTCCTGGATGCTGTCTGCATTTTCAGAGCGAAGTCGGAGGTAAATCTGAATAAGTAGGGCATCTGGTCTTCACTTAGAAATATCCTGACTGTTAAAAACGTGAACTTTTATTAACTGCCACCTCAGATGTAACAACACAGATACTATTGACTGTGAGTACTAACGTAATGTAAATCTAACCTGGTTCCAGATCTTTAAACCGTCCAAAAAGGTTTGTTGTTGTGCTTAATGATAAATGTTTTCCTTCAGGGATGGATAAATAGCCAGCAGCTCTAAATTAGGAACAGGAACCTCATCCTCCTGTGCCAGAGCTACAAATGTGATGCCAGAAAAATGACGACAAGCAGCAGCATTAACAAAGCTGCACAGGTTGTTCAAAGTCAGTGCACAAACTTAATGCATGTTCATTTGACTGATATAAAAATGTTATTTACTTCTAGAAACACCACCAAAGCTTCTGACGTTTGTAGGAAGCAGAAAAGTTGCAGAAGTTCAAACTAGCTCGGTTTTTATGTAATATTGGTTTTGTGCTTTTGTCCTTGTTGTATTATTGATTATTCATTGTGATCTTCCTTTTAACAAGGAAGGAACAAAAAAATGCAGATATTAATTAATGTACTACAAATTTCAAAAATAGATAGTTTCACCATCATATATGTGTGTCCCACTCACAATAAATGTACTAAAATTTGTAAAAGCACTTGCTGGTTCTTGAAACAGTGTTATCACCTCTGAAACTACCGTTGCAGTAGTAACAGCACAGTAATTAAAGCAAAATTGGCATTAAAACAAAGAAAGCATCTACTGAAACCAGACTGTGCCTGCTCAGTGCCGACTTTTCCCACGTTTGATCAAAAGCAGGAACTTCAGGTGCAGTGATTCAGTCATCGTCTTTCTTTCCTGCTGTTCTTGCTGTTTCTCTGTTTAGCATCTTCCTTAAAGAGGCCTGTTTATTAAATGCGGAAGTGTTCTTCTGTTTGCAGGGAGAGATAAGCAGATGCATGAGCGTTCAGCAACGCAAGGTGGATTTAATGTCCTGCGTGGAAGCCCGGCGTCATTCACAGACAGCTGCAATTAGGATGATAGTGCTCGGCCATATGCTATTTTACATCCCATCCATCCCTGTGTGGGGCTCAGCCTGTCCGCGGGGATTGGTAACGCCTTTGGAGTGAGCTGAAGTGCTAACACTTCACTCCCTCTCGCTGCCCGATGCCTCTCAAGGATGTTTCCCCCCTCTGCTTTCTGAAAATATGGCCAGTAGCCACAAGTGGTGTCTGGAAATGAATAATAAAGCGTGTAAGGACTCCACAGAGGGTAAACGCGAACACATTCTCCTGCAGAATTCGGATTTCTTGACAGACTTCGACTCGGGCATTTGCATAACCCCTGCAGGTTCTTCTCTCAGCCGGCACAAGCTGCTCAGAGGTTTTCTCACTTATATTATTATTATAATAAATATATTTTTCTGCTTTCCTTTTCTTCTCCGTCAGTCCACCATCTGCTTCATTAATTTGTTTCCTACTTTCTTTCTGTCTTTGCTTGTTGTGTTCTTTGCCACAGGCGTCATAATGCTTAAATTTGCTCAAATAAACAAATGCTTGACTTCACAGGAGGTGACAAACATCTCCGTTAATTCCAACCGATTCACCAGAGCTGTAATGGTTCTCGTATTAACTCCATTTGGCAACAAGGAGACGAAAAGATTGGAGAAGATTGTGGCTGCAGTTCTCAGTTTTATAACTTCATTTAAAGTGAAGAAATACAATTATCCACAGTGCTTTGTTGAACTGAAGCCTTTTGAAACACCGAAATCTGCAAAAACCTAATTAGTTTATGCACATGAAACAACATTGATGAGGGTTTAAAACAATGCAGATTGTAAAACATTGGATGTGTGGGCCAATGCTGCATTAAAGAAATGGTTTCACGGTGACCTCGTGGCTGCAAACAGTTTTATACCCACACAGAAAAAATCCGCATGATTTTTATTTAAAAATGACTTTTTTTTAAAAAATCAGCTCCTACATATCAACTCTTTTGAATTTGCACTCCGCAGACTTCATACTTCAACAGAAATAATGTCCTCAAGGACTGAAGTTCTTTATTTTGCAGATTTCGCTGCTCTTTCAGTATGTTTAGATGCTGAAAATGAAATGCAACATTTTTATCTAACATCTAACCCTAACCTTCCTCTTATTCAAAATCCCGTCACTGATCAATTAAGTATCCAATCATATGTGGAGACGAGGTCGAAAATAAACTAACCTTAAATGCAATCAAATCCCTGGGGTCTCCCGGAAAGTAACGTTAGTTACAGTAACGTTAGCTAGCATTACCACTACAGATACACTACTCTTGTAGAACTCAAAGTCTCTA
>JAPZDY010000006.1:19854826-19867396 GCA_029783645.1 Ctenochaetus hawaiiensis | reverse complement strand
GCGCTAACAGGGGACTTGTATTTCTGGTCATTGTAAAAAATCCAAAAATAGAAAAGAACATTTACTTTTAAGGTCTTTAAACATAATATTACTGAAAATGTGCTTTTAATCTTTTTTAAAGAAATCGCTAAGAGGGGACTTGCCCCCCGAGCGATGCCCATCTATCCAAGAGAGGATTTCCATAACAATAGTGCAGTAGAGTTCTCTGTCTGCCAGATCTTCTTTAACTTAGTGTTTGTTTATTACCAAGAATTTCCTTCTTTCTGTTAAAAATAATTCATTTAACATGAGTGTTGTCCATTTTAACATGTCTTTCTGGAAAAAATGTCAGAAAAATAATCAGGGTGAAAAAATATATTGAAGGGCAGTGAAAGTGACCCATGATGACTTCTTCTCTGTTGACCGCACACACACACACATACACACACACACACTGACACGTACACACGAAAACACACACAAGATCATTGCTATACTGCAGCCATAGAGGTGTTGAGTGCGTGTTTGCAGTTTAAAGTTCCAGTTTTTATTTTTGGAAGATTTTGGGTGAATGTGTGTGTGTGTGCTGCAGTGCACGTCGTGTCTGTATTTGTGCATTTGTTCATGCGTGAACCTGTGAGTACACACACGCACTCAGTCATCCGTGTGTGTGTTTAAACGTGTGTGTTGTTCGTGCCTGGGTTCTTACAAAGTAAAATGCCATCATTTATATTCATACTCTCCGCCTGAGGAGAAGGAGAGCAGCACACTTTGTATTCGACACTAATGCACATAAGACACAGACCCATTTTATAAATAATGATTCATCCTTCAGGCTTTTTTCTTTCCCTCCTGCTCCTCCACACTTTCAGAACCAGTTTCATGTTTCTATATTATTAAAATATACAGAAAATAAACCTCCCAGTTTGCACGTTTGCCATTAAGTGCCTGGTTTACATCTTAAAAACATTTCTCTTCAGAAATGGCAAGAGACCAAGTTTTCACATGCACTCACAGTTATGTGCAACTTGCTGCCAAATAACAAGAAAATGATAATAGGAAGTTGGAGGAAGTAAATATTTTTCTGGCATTAAGATGAATTTAAGGCTTTTTGTTGTATTTACTGTCTAACAGAATAAATACATGTTAAAGCCCAACAGATACACAACCAAAACCAACATAAAGAGATAAACTGTGAGCTGCGGCGCTGTAGAGAGACTCTTCACTTATAGTACCATGTGTTTACTGTACCTCTGCTATAGAATTAATGGGGAAGTGCAGCAGAGTAAGAAGTATTCAGATACTTTAATTAAAAGTTGCAGTTAAGTGGAAGTTAATTGTTTTAACCCAATGTGTTGTTTCTTAAATGTTTTAAACGCTTCTGTAGCCAAGTGAGGAAAATGTTGCAGATTTTTTTTTTTTAGATTTTTCATCCCTTTAATTAAAAATAATATCTACCTGTCAGGCTTATTTCGTTTACATTTGGTCTCTTTTTTTGGTAACAGATGGACAGTTTCTCGTTAAGCAGAAAATATTAATTTGAAACTGAGCAGTGTTAAAGACAAAAGTAATGAACAGAACAGTGACTGAAGTGTTCAGTGAGTTTGTGGTTTCTGTCATTTTTACATGACTGAAATGAACAAAAAATTTAATATAAATTTAAGCTCTTGGCAAAAAATCTATGCACCACAAGCTGCCATTATTATTATTAGAGCATTTTAAATATACATGCACTTAAATGTAACATTTATTATAAAGTATGAGTTGTGTAGAGCGCAGTGCTCTGAGGTAAAAAGCATGTAATTTTTATTGGTAAAATGTTAAAAGCTATAATTCATAAATAAAACTTGAAAAATCATGATTAAAAATTGACAAAGAGGAGAAAAATGAATCACACACACACAGAAGGATGTTTGGTCATGACACAGCAGGAACATCGTGATCTTTGTAGAAGCTCCATGTTGAAGCTCTGATCCACAGACGGCAGGTGACCTTTTGAACCCAGTGACGCAGACAAACAGGAAGTGACAGGAGGATCCTGTTACTGACATTAGCACACTGCAGTATAATGACCTGTTGGATGTGATCATCCACCTAAAGATGAGTCAGATGGTTCCTGTGACTCTTCACTGACGCTTGTGTTTCTTGCATAACTGTAGTTTTATCCGGAATGTTTGTGTCCCCTGATGTCTCTTCCTCCATCCTCAGCTTTTCTTTTTTCATTTATCAGTTAATTCTGTGCTTTCCAGCTCTGCACGTTCATCTCTACCTACGACACTAGTGTGGCTGTATGTTTTATGCTTCTGGAGGGGAGATGAGGACCAGTTTGGTCAACACAACTGGTTTTCCACATATAACAATAATTATATTTAACTGGCTCATGTTAAAGCTACATGCTAGTGCCAACACAGGAGAAAGTATCATAATTTTTGGTGTGGGATGAAATTTTACTCATAAAAGTGAAGTCAGTTCTTGTTGGAAATGATCTGGTTAGCTCATGAACAAACGTCTTTGGACAAGTTTTCAGCCCTCAAGGAGAAGTGATGTGACTTTCAGGATGCACTGAAGAAGCTCTTCCACTGGGTTTCTGAAACCTGTGTGCAAGATATTTGAAAATAATGTCAGCTGTGTCGATGGTGGATACGTGTCTTATTAGCATGCAACTCAGTTGTAACTGTTTGTTTGTTTGTTGTTGTTTATAATTCCAAACACCTTCTTCACTTTTATGCATTCGGACTGAAACTTCACTTGTTGAGGCTGCAGCTTGACATTAAAGATTGCCTTCCTTAGTGTTTTTTTTAATGTACTCGGTATTTTTGAAAGACCTCTGGTCTAAAGATGAACGTGCCGAGCGTATCGACAGTCTGACCTTCAGTTCAGCAGGTAGCGAGAGTGAAGAACCCAGTAAACAGCTTTTTGTTGTTCTCGACTCCCAGAGCTTTTCTCTGTTTGAGCAGAAGGACAGAAACGCTGCTAACGTCTCTGAACTGTGTCAAATTACTCAAGAGGCAGAGTGATGAAAAAATAAAAGTTTTAGGAGAAGAGGCACATGTGGTTGGACAGGCCAAGACCAGAGGGAGAGAAGAAGTGTGAGAGTGATGTTTCTCCACCAACATCACCACCGCCTCCTCCACTCCTCCACCCACTTAGCAGGGAGTTAAAAGATGAGATTTTTTTAAAGTGGAGGAATTAATTTAAGCCTTCCTCTGGGGTTATGTTGAGCCGCTGCGGCTTTTCTCAAAGCAAACACAGCGAGGTGATCCGGCAGGACAAGAGCTCGCCTGCAGAGATTAAAATCTGAGCCACGTCTTGCCGAGCGCTGTCATATATGTTCACTGGTTAGCACCGTGGCGAGCTATGTCGGACGCCATTTTAGGCCACTGATGATCTTTCTCACTTGTGTTTTTCCTCCTTAGTACAACAAACTTACAGAAAGAGACTGAAGGAGAGTTAAATGGATCGAAGCCTCTTACTCAAACTGAAACTATTTTCTCACTTAATAAAAAACAAACCTTCTGCAGGCCGCTAACTTCCTCCAACCAGTCGACTCGGCTGAAATTTTCATCTCATTCTTGTATCCCATCTTTGCAGAAATTACACCGCGGGGTTGTAAGATATTGAAGGCACTGCAAGCTATTTTAACATCCATAAAGCAGAGAAACAGGAGTCCTCTTTATGAAACTGCAGGCAGGTCATTTCAAGGAATGTGTTTCATAATAAGATACACACACACAGAAAAAAGAGCAAAGGAATAACAGCACTCGCTTATGAAGCGCTAACCCATGAAAATACAGCATTTCAAAGAAAAACATGTTCACAGACTTCCACCATCATGTTTCCCAGATAACAGGAGTCCATTTGTTTGCTTTACTGACTAAATATGAGACTGTAAGGTTTTGATGATTATTCTTTTGAGTCGTATTCTTCCACATCATCATTATCATTTTTCTATTATTCAGGATTTTTTTTTTGTTGCAGCCATTCGTCATTTCTAAACTAATTTACAAAATGAGCCACACTGACCAAAAAGAAAGAAAAACTAAATTAAAATTTACAGATATCAAGAGCACAAAGTACATTTTTGCTTTTTGCTGCTTGTTATCAGCGTCTGTTGTGAAAATGACAAATTTACATCAAACAGCGTCAAAGTTGCATTTGTTTTTACACACAGCAACAAGACACTTGTTCTCTAAGAGCAACACACTGTTTGCTTCACATTATCTGTGTGATCTGAGTGACATGTTTGTTGGAAAAACACCAACTGACTTTCTCCTATTTTCTGTGAAAAAGTTTTCCATCTTGCGCTTCTCATATTGTTTTGCTGTCATGATCCTGACAGTCTCGTTACTGAATCGTCAGAGCACTTTGACTCCTTATAGCAGAGAGAGCAAAGAAAGAACTATTAACTTTAACAATGGCTGCTTTTCAGTTGTCATTGCAGAGCAGAAAATAGACGACTTTATTAGTTACGCTTAAGATATCTGCTGTGAAAATGCCTTATTTAATTTCTGAGATAAATCTTTTGAAACCATCACTTTTTTTCTATCTACACATGCATGTTCAAACATTAAAATCAGATTAAAAATGCACATCAAATCCCTTTATAGCTCTTTATTTAAGTGCAAAAGGCAAAATAAATTAAAATAAGTGTGATTCTATCAACCTTTTTGATGTGAGTTTTGTTAAAAGGTAATTAAATTATCCCCTGTGATACTTTTCACTCCATAATCATTATCATATTATAAATGCAGACACACACACTTTGTGATGTTTTTGTCTCTGAGGCACAAAACAGGTGGCAGCAGTTTGCTGAGGCAGCATTCACGCATTTAGGAATAAAAAGAAGAAAAATCACTGGAAGCACACGACAAAAGTCATCATTATGCACAAACTGAAACAGAGTTCACATCAAATTAGATGTAAAGTTCATATGTTCGCCCTGTGACAGACTGTTTCAGGCTTTTCCCCTGTGCATGCTGGGAAATGCTCCAGCACCCTGAGAGGCAGTAGAGACACTAAGAAAACAGATGGATGGATGCGGTTGTTTCAGAATTTTAATTCTGCAATGCTCGTTTTTTACTTCTACCAGCTTAGAGATGACTGACAGCAGCAATTACACTTACACAGCTTTAATGCTGTTTGCTGAAATTAAACAGAGATGGTACATAGAGCTGCGAGTCCCGTTTAGCTGCCACTGCCTCTGGGGAGAGAAAAAATATGATTTTTTTTCACTGCCGCTAAATGATAAAGTGTGCAATCTCCGCAGGAAGTACCGCTGTCCTCGCCTCACATCAGATTAAATTGTCCATCTAATTGGGGCCACATGGCTCCTCCTTAAGCAAGAGGAATCAGCATTTTCAGGATACAAGCAGTGACGACTGTTTGAGGAGGAGGGGAGCTTAAAGGCAAACCAGGAAAGAGACCGAAACACATTAAGGAAAAATAAAGTGAGATGGAGATGTAAAAGTATGCATGGAGGAGTGAAAGAGCTGCACGCTGCTGAGAAATTGGAAAACATGCTGACTGTAAAATCACTCTCTTCTCGGAGGATAATCAACTGCTACACCTCCACGCAGTGGGCCTCTCCTCCATCATTACATATCGGCATGTGTCGAAACCCAGTCATATTAATTAACCTCTTTAATTCAGCTCCAGTTGTTACTGTAAACCTGTCAATGCAGTTTAATCAATGCATGCATAATTACATCAAAACAGATACAAGCGCTGCAACAGTGGAGTTCACTCAGCCTCTAGCAGATCACAGCTCTGCTCATGCACATGATTAATATTCATATTTCACTGTATTTTCCCACCAGATTGTGTTTTGTTAGAAGGTCGATAAACATTGAATGGGAGGTGATGGGGTTAATTGCTCAAACAAAAGGTCAAATCAATTATTGATGAGCGCGGTCTATGGAGGGTGGAGAGCCGAGGTCATGATGCTGAGGAGGAAGATTTGTGACTCAGTGGCTCCGGATGGAGGCTCGAGCGCCGGCCACTCAGCCCGAACAAACGTGTAATGAGGGTTTGTTATTTTTAGCTCTCACATTTTTTTTCCAACTGAAACTCAGAGAACAGCATTTGCAGTTAAAATATTATGTTTTTTATACAAGAGCATCTCATTATGGAGAGAAAAAGCTTTGCATCCAACCGATGTGCTCATCATAGTTGTGATATCAACTGCAACTTAGTTTAAGACAGTATTTGAATTTGCTGTTTTTTAGGATGTTTTGAGATCAGAAGCTTCATCTTTGCAGAGATCCATCAGCAGAACTGATTAACCCCCGCTGGTTGAGTCGTAATGAGAGTCTCTTCATTTCTGAAATCACTGTGTCATTTGAAACCTTCAATTTCAGGATTTCCATCAGTGAAGTGTTTTGCAGAGGAAGCGAACCACCCATCACTTCAGATAAGTGCTTAAGCAACAAACCTTTGTGATTTTACCAACGAGGGAGCGAGATTCTGCTGTAAACTCTGAGATCCATGCACCTTCTTGATCAAATCAGAAGGAAAGGAAACCATGAATCCCATTTGTAATCCCAGTCAGGTAAATGACACCTGGATGTGCAGATTAGGAGATTTTATGAGCTTCAGAGGCATTTTGGAAGCTAGTATCCAAACCAGGTGCCTTTGATGTGAGGCAGTGAAGAACAGGTGTCCTGGTTTCTTCCTGCTGAAAAATTAACTAATGCAGGCACTTAGGAAGCCACATCAAAGAGAGACATGACACTTAAAATGCTGAAGATGTGTGAAGTTATCATCCTCACTTCATTTTTATGTTGTGTTACATTCCATCAGACATTTACATCCAGTGCAATTTACAATGAAAACTGGAATAAAGCAAAATAACATTTCTGATCAACATTAAACAGGTGGATCTGAGCTGCTTACACACACATTTTTATTTTTCTCTTGAAGGAATTAACCTGCTGGAAAAAAAAAGTTAACAACTGTTTGCAGATGACACCATGCTCTAACTGTTAGAGGTGTTCTACTATTGAATCTTAAAGGCAGCGCTGTTTCATTTATCTGCAGCATCATTTGTCACACAGCTTGTTGCTCTGTACTTCAGCAATGCAATGAAATGGTCTCTGCTCATTAACAGTCCAGTGAAATGGCTGTCAAGCTGCAGTCGGTTGTTAAGACACAGAAAGGCGTCATTTTTTTTGGTGCTGAGAACAGAATATGTTAATTTAAATGTGGGAAAATGTGACAGCTCACAGACAGCAGATCAGTCCAAACTGGATATCATGGTCCACCAGGGATGAAATTAACAAAATCACCATGAAATGTCACATTCACACTCTTCAGAAGGAAAAAAACCTGCTCATTTTAGACACTGTGTGCATTTCTTAGCATAAAAAGGGTCAAACCATAAAGCAGAGATAGCAAAAAATATGTTTGCAGTGAATTTTATGGCTCTTTATTTTAGTGACAATAGGCTTTCCTTAAGCATCTGTGTGAACATATTATGAGAGACAGCTCAGCAGAACAACAAGCAAACAAAGACAAACAGATGAAGAGACTTTTTTTGTCTTTCCAGCTACAATTCACCCAAAAAATATTGAATAATTAAAAAAAAATCTTGTAAAATTTAACTTTTACTTCCAAATCCAAAAGAATCTTTTGTACGTCTGTTCAAAAGGAGAAAAATCGTGCGACAGAAATCACCAGTAATCATTTAATCGATGGGTACTTGAGTTAGAAGTGAATTAATAAGGTTTCCGTGAAGATCTGTCGTCCTGTTAACAGAGCACACATTCAACAAATACAGTTAGCTGCATGTGCAGCATCTGGTTCATCAGCACAAATGTAATCACTGCGCTCGAGGGACAGATTTGAGTCCTCAGTTCTACATGAGCCATTAATTGCACAAATGATACAGAGACGCACTCAACATAAACATGCACAGAGATGTGTACTGTAGACCTACAAACTGTGCATCCTGGACACACACACACACATACACTGTGTGAATGGCAGCATATGGTGGCTCATGTATGCAGCGATCCATCTCTGCAGACTGAGAGGCTCCAACAGCTGGTGGTGGTGACGTTCGCTCAAGGATTTCCCTAACTGTATCCTCTAAATGGTTTTGTGACAGAGGACTGATCATCCAGCAATCATTCTCTCGCCTGCATCAGTTCATCTCTGCAGCGTCTCTTTTATCCTTAAATCCCAGAGTCGAGATTCAAACTCCTGCAGCAAAACTTAAGGCCTGAGTGTCAGACTGACTGTCATTCAGCAAAATGATGTTCAAGAATGCATTTAACTAAAGGTAAACTTTTAATAACTGTTGATTCGTTGATGCAAGTTGGCCAGGTTTTTCATTCTTTTGTTTTAATTTCTCCTAATTGGGCATCAGTGGAAAATCTGACAGGTATCTGACCAATTCTAACATGCCAGGCTACATATTTAGCTTTTTTTTATTGTCAAAGGTAGTTAAGTAACCTTCAAAGACATTAAGCACTTTCTGATTTAATTTTTTACATGCAGTCAGTTTTAACAGCCAATTCAAGGACTCAAACATTGGTTTAAAAAAAAAAACAGGTTTCAGCAAATTAGCTCCTTATATGAAATGAGATTTTCTAAGAGAAATTTTGAAAAGCTAAAATAAAATACATTTATACTAAAAAAAAGAGTGTGAGCCTTTAGGAGAATTGCTCAGTACAGTTGATACAATGAACTCCTAAATGTGTGTGTGTGCACTCTGTATGTACTAGCTTGCGTGTGTGTGCTTTGTTACACACTTTTCACCTCGACCTCGAGGGACGAACACAAACCTGCACAAACAACTCCACCTCTGGAGCGTGTGTGTCATCTACAAACACCCCAAACACACACACTCACACACACAAAAACACCCATTTATCTCAAGGTCAGCGGTAGGTGAAGGTGCCCGGATGGCGGGGTGGATGAGGAATGTGTGTGTGTGTGTGTGTGTGTGTGTGTGTGTGTGTGTGTGTGGACGGACAGATAAATGGACAGTGGGTGTCCACAGATGGATGAATGGACGGACTGATCGTACTCTCTCTTGCTGCCAGGTGTCATTGATCAGGCCGCTCCTCCACGCTGCATTTTTAATTACTTGGTGAGAAAACAAATTAGACGAGGCTGCGGGGCGCTGCGAGCTCAGAGGTGAAGCGAGGCGGCAATCACTCAGGGTCCTCATCAAAGACCGTCAATAGCAGCCTGGGGACGCCGGCGTCACGAGCTGGAGAGAAGAAAAGACCCGTCATGATGGGTGTAAAGGGATTTGTACTTGTTTTTACAGGAGAAAACAGAGGCAGCCGAGCTAATTTTACAGTGACTGAGACGTGCAGTGACCTGAGAGTAAAAACAAACCAACCACAATTAACTCTCACACTATGACTTTGTTATTAATGACTACAAGAGTTTAATGCAGCTGTCATTGTTTGGAGGAGATAGAATTTTTAATTTGGCTTTGTTTTTTGTTTGTTATTTGAAGTTTACTTCTATGGTATTTGTTAACTTACTTGTTTGTTTGCAAGATCCAAGTTAAAAAATTTCAAAATCTATCAGATGTATTGATATTTACGGCACCTAAAGCATCTATCCTAATGACTTTTCATCCAGGTCATTGTTACTAACAAAACAGACAAAAGACGACTTTGAAAACAATTTATGTTAAATTTAATGAACAAAAATGCAACCAAGTAGCAGCGAGCGAGTAGCTTCAACACTGACTTGATCATCATCAGATTTTTAAAAATTCAGCAAGAATCTGAAGCAAATGAACACTTGAAGTTCTTCAGTTTAGCCAACAATCTCCAAACAAACCAACATAGAGAAATCAACTAAAACCCAGAAACAGGTGTGAATTTTCTTCTTCTTTTTCTGTGGCACATTTTCTTTAATTCTGCATGTTGCATCACTGCAGTTTGAGACGTGTGCATCGATCCCTGATGAACAGACTCTCATCACTGCCACATTTTTACCTGAGGAAAGCAGGCAGCAGAACATTTCCTCTGAGTGCAGTTACTGTTAAAACAAATTTGTTGTTATTTGTATGTTGACTGATGGGTAATATCAAAAATAGCTGCGTGTGTGAGCCAGCGAGCAATAAAGGCTGTGTCACTCTGTATTTTCATATTAATTCAATGGCTGGATGCATCTGTGACAAATTTCCTCAGGGAGGGAGAAATCTATCTGATCTGTCATCTTACCTTACCTAGTTATTGAAAATAAGAATTACACATTCCCAGGTGTGTGTTTTGTTACAGGTGGAATAATGTAGAGTGAAGGTGTAATGATTTCTGCTCTCTTTCTTTTGTTTGCTTTCATCTTTTCTTTTCTTTTTTTTTTTTTTTTTTGATTTGTTCCTACCTAACACCTCCAGCCTGTCCTCGGGTTTTCTTCTGTTTGTATGATTGTGGCTTTGGCCTTGTGTTTGATGGGATTCACCGCAGAAAGAAACCATATTCTGATGGGAAATCTGAGGTGTTTTGTCAGGATGCAGCAATGATGAGGCTTCTAAGATCCACAAACCACAAAAAAACAGCAGATAATTTGTTTTTATCTTTACCTAAGCTGTTGTCTAAGATCTGGAGATGTCACCCGGATCCATGCCCTCTCCAAAGGGCACTGCTCTGCTTGCATAACCTGCACCCGTAACCAACTACTGTCCTTGATACAGGATGCTGCGTAAGTTACAGCTGTGTTATAACCCTGACTTCAGCTTGTGGCTGCACACATCTGATGTGTTTTTTTTGTTAAAATGCACAATAAACTGCAGCAGAATCACAAATATTTTTGTTCCTCCTCTCCTCTGTCCTCTGAGGCCAATGGAGGAAGTTGTAAACACAGCTTCTCAATCCATCTACTCTTGCTAAAATACAATAACAATAAAAAAATTATAAATCAAGACAATGTATTTGTGGTAGTTACAAGAAAGTGCCATATTATTAAAAGCTTGGGTTTCTAGGGATTAAAAGCTTCTCAAAACATAGTAGAGATGTTTGTTCTTAAACTGAAAAATTAAGAAAAACATGTCTGAGAGTTTCATGGCTCTCCAATGAGTTAATGGCTCAGTCAAGTATATTAAAAAAAATCTAGACGAAGGATTTGGGGCAAAGTTGCTTCTGTGCCTCCAGCCAGTATCGGCTGATATGTCACCACTAATGTCGTAATTACAGTATTTACCTGTGAGGTAAACAAATAATTATGTTCCTCATTAGCAGTGTTTTATTGCTGTTTGAGGCAAATAAATAATTCAGTCTCTCTTACACTCCTTTTAATTTATCTTGCCAATATAATTTTGACAAATTAGCATAAGTAAGTTAAGAGGGCAGCACATCGTTTGTGCCCCTGTGATCAACTTTGCATAATTTTGTCCTTCTCTGTGTGGAAAGGTCCGGATTGTTTTCCAAACTCATTTGAGTTTATATCTCCTGTCCAGTTAATTAAATTTTAAAAACAGAATATGCAGTATTATCGAGTCAGAGTTTGTAAGCATGCTATTCAAAATTTGCCCCGCCTCCTCGACCCAAAGACACGCCTCCTGCCCCGACACATACACACACACACACACACACACACATCCGCCTGCAGCATCCTACGGAACCTACGGACAGACTACAGGGGAGTGTAAATTTAGTCTCAGAAAATCAGCTTTCGGACCAGATACAGTAGTTTGTGTGAACCGGAGTGGCCCGTGTGTTTGGCAGAAAGTGTGCGTACGTAACTATGTAGAGCCCTACGTAAGCCACGTAGGTACGTTGCATTTGTTGCAATGGAAATGCTGATACGTTAGCAGTTAATTAGTTAGTTGGGCTTAACTGTCCAACAGAAAATGGGTCAACTCCCAATTCATTCTGGTTTATGAGCAACTTTGGTCGGCTCTGTGTTTCGAATTCACTACATTTGCATTTCTTCGCTGCTGCGTCTGCTGCTATCATATCTTCTGCTATGTGGCTGGTCATCACTTATTTCTCTCCTGTGCACTGCCATTGGCTAAGTGGGAGGTTTGCGCCACTCTACCCAAAGGTTGCCATATAAAAAAGACCCAAATACAGCAAAACAACAAGAAAACAAAAAATACAGGTAAAGGGCAGAAAAAACACACCACCACGCACTTCAGAGGGTCATCAAAGTTGATAGATTACTTTTTTTTATGAGTCTATACATTGTTTATTAAGAAAATCCTGCATATTACACCTTTGATTATACTATTGAGAGTTGGCAAAGGTGTTGGAAGTCCTCATTAAACAAGAGAAGCAGAGGAAACTCGGGTACTGGTCTTACTCACACTGCGAGACTCAAGCCCAGACCTGACTGTCTAAACATCTAAATGTCCTCCAGAATCAACTACAGCAGTGGTCCCCAACCCCTGGGCCGCAGACCGGTACCAGTCCGTGGATCAATTGGTACCGCGCCGCCCAAGAAATAATTAATTATTTCCGTTTTATTTATTATCTGAGTCTGAACAATCTTTTATTTTAAAAAATCTTTTATTTTGAAAAATGACTGAATTCTCTCGGTCACTTGAGCGCCAAAAATTTAACCCACAAGCTAGCAAAATGAGTAAAAAACAGACGTCTTTGGAAAGTTTCTTTTCGAAGGGGAAAAGGC
>JAPZDY010000006.1:19785377-19802199 GCA_029783645.1 Ctenochaetus hawaiiensis | reverse complement strand
AACTCAGTTTTCTGTCTGCCTCTCTTCAGATAATTGGAAGGTAGTGTGTGTCGGGTGTGTGTGTGTGTGTGTGTGTGTGTGTGTGCAGAGCCACAGGGAGACAGAAAAAATATTTTGGCAGGGCCTGACAGGTTAGACAATGGTAGACAAAAAGAACAAATGCTGTCAGGAGACAAAAGCATGGAGGCTAAAGAAGAGCTGCAGTGCGTACGTGGGCGTGTGCAGGAGTGCAGAACCCTGGGTAACTGCACGCATGTTTCTGCAGGGACGTGCACACCTGCATGTGTGTCGTTTAATGCACCTTTCACTTAGAGTCCCCTGCATCAGTGACACCGACAGACTGTGTGCTGTTAAAGGTCACAGTTTAATTATCTGCACTTACTCGACCGTCGCTGCGTCCTCATGTCAGGATGCACTGAAGGTGTTTGTCCCCTCAAAGAACAAGAGCCTGAAATAAAGTAATTAAAAAAATCTGGTGTTGGATAAAATCCATTCACCTTTTACATCTGTGGATCCGTGTGTAGTGACATAAAGGCCACCGAGGCTTGAGGCTGTCGGGTGTCGCTGGTTCAGATTCTGGTTAGCAGGATATATCTGGTGAAAAAATATTTCTGCTCCCTCATTTCCATCATGGCGATACCCGTAACCCCACCTGCTCAGGTGGAGACCCTGGGTGATCGGATCAAATGAGACCGTGTTGCATCGGACAGATGTCTCACATTGTGTTTCCACAGGTCATTTTTTGGAGTTCATATGCAAACCTTACAGCAGACTGACCATTTTTAGGGCAACAATTTATAGTCTGTCTGTCTGGGACGGCTGTAACTGTCCTGATAGAGCAGAGGTGCATTCTGGGAGATGAAGGTCAAAAGATATGCAGAACTGTGCCTCAAATTCAACAGATAAACTGTCTGACAGGTGGGAGGTTTTGCATGTGACCTGAAAGGATGTGAGGTGGTTGAGACTGATTCAGGTCATCTTTTTGTTGTTGTTGTTTAGGAGCAAATACACAACAGAATCCTTATGAACCAAAATATGAGAGATTCTGGAAATTGTGCTGGACTTTGGGGAAATGTCCCAGAATAAATGTGTGAATAGAAGACAGAAATCTTATTTTATCTGTGTTATTTAACTTTATAAAACCTTTTTTTTCTCCAAGTAGAAAAGGAGGCAGCAGTCACATGTAGCCTTTAGGCTGTGGATTCAGAATGACGACGAGCCGGTTATGTCAGAGCCATGCAGTTATCCAAAAACAGTGCACACCCTCGGGCTAATTATTCACTATGCTCATAACAGTTCTGTGGGCACTATTTTTGTGGCAGTGCAACGTTGAGTAAAAGTAGTCTGATATTTTCCTGACCCTTAATACTGGATTCAAAAACCTCCAAAACAAGTCTCAGAATCATGTCTGCAGCCAGTTTGGTGATTTACTCAACAAGATCAAACTAAATTCTTGTCCTAAATGTAAGCAGTCTTGGTTTAAAGCTTAAAATGTAAATGATTTTTTAAATTGAAATCCCCACCGTTGAGATGTATTTTCATTAGCATTAAAAATGAACACTTGGTGGAGTTCGAGCAGGGACATTGGTCAAGCACTTCGCATTCATTTGTTTCTCTGCGAGTTTGTTTAATGTTTGCCGACATCCGAAAGTAGCAGCACTGCATCTTCTGGACTGAGTCACGCCAGAGCCAGGTGCCGCCGCACTCAGCCATCCACCCTGTTTAGCTTGATGAGACTGCATGCAAAGGACACCGCGGGGCTGCAGAAGAACTGCTCACACCGGTTTATGCATTAGACTGGTGAGATATAATTTAAAGTTTTCTGCCTTTTCTGGATTAACACGGCTCATAAATGACGTAAACTGCCTCCTTTTCAAATGTATTTTTGAAAAAAATAGCATATCATGTTGCATTTTTGTAATCCATTACAATGCAAACACATATGTGTGAACAAAGCTCAGTATAAAGTACAAATATCATGTATCGCACACATAAAAAGAACAGATACTGCAAACCCAGAAACAACTACAAGGACAGTAAAGTGTCGGTGCTGACACACACACATGTAAAGATGTATTGTGTTTTAATTAATTAACACTACAGTAAACAGGTGACCTGTGCAGGTGCATTTAATTGCTGAGCATTACACATGACAGTTCAGTTTACGGTGAAGAGGAGCTGGAGGAAGTTGGAGCCTAACGAGTTTTTAATAATTGCTAAAGCTTCAGGAAAAGCTGCATTTTTTTGGAGTTTTGTCTGATTACTATTACAAACAACCATTCACTCTATGGTGTTGCTCTCATCACACGTTGGGCTCGGACTAAAAAAAAAGAGCACGAGACCGGAGGTTTCGGGCAGAACAGGAACCTGCAATGAGCTGATGACGGACCTCTTTCTAAAATGGACGTCACACTTTTGACTGACTGAATGTCGCTTAAGCCCTGGAAACTTGTCAGCTGTTGATAATTTTGAAGTTAATCGAAAAAAAAGGTTGATTCATGGACGATGAATATACTCATCAGCTGGAGCCATACAGATGGACTGACAGACGTACAGGTGGACGGATGAAACGTTCCACAGAGAACTTGTCATCAGCTTTCATCGGTCAGCAGAACTGCACGTGACGATCACTGACATTATTTGACATTGAAATTGGCTCTGGCCCGATAAGCCTCATACTGAAAAGCAGCTGATGTTTTATTCATCTTGTCTGAAATAACCCAACCCGACATAACCACATCCTGCTGTTGGGGGATCCTTACCTACAATAGACTCGAACAGGCCGTCTCTGCCCCCTAATAACGGCGCCCTCTGGCTATCTGCATTAATTCTCAGCTCCCCCGCTGGTCTCTCTTCGCCGAGTCCGAACGTCCGGCCTCATGAACGCTCCGGGAGGTCATCATTTTGGCGCGCTCGCGGGCCAAGATAAAATGAGAATTACGACCTCATTTAATGGTGTCGTTTAAAATCATGCTGAGGCCTGAGATAGCGCGGTGCCTCCCATCCACTCTGTCTTTCCTGCTTTTTCTCCGGTCTCCAGTTCGATGTTGATGAGCTCGGGGAGACGAAGAGGCCAGACACATGCAGACAACTGCAGGAGGGCCACGGATGTTGGTTTTAAAGATTATTTTAATGGAATTTCACCTCTTTTTAGATAGTGGAATTTGACAGGAAATAAAAGCGCGGTAGCAAAAGGTCAGTCCAACTGGCCAGAAGCTGTGGACACGTGAACATTAAAGCTGTAAATGTCCTCCCAGAAGCACGGCCATTATTGTGCTGAACAGCTTTAATTCTTCTTGAAAGGTTTTCCATGAGATTTTGGAGCCTGACGATGTTTGTTCCCATTCGTCCACCAAAGTATTTGGGAGTTCAGCCACTGATATTATGTGATCGGTACGACTTGCATCAATATTCCAGTTCATCCAAGGTATGTTGGTCAGGGTGAAGTCCAGCTGTTGCTCACCGAAACAGGTGAAAACATTTCTTTATAGACCTGTAAACCCTGGACAATCGTCATGAAAGAGGATCAGACCTGTACCTCAAACTGGTGTTTGACTTCTGAACATGAAAGTAAAAACAAATCATTGTGTGGTGCGGCATTCAGATTTCTCTCATCAGAACCAGGGAGTTAAGTTTTAATTTAAAAGCAATGCAACATCATCAATAAATATGACCATTAGAGAGCATGTTTTAATTAATCTGATCAAATTAAAAGACTAATGATTTAATCATAACTCAGTTTCAAAACCTCAAATTTCAAAGGTTATTTTGTTTGTATAAATTAATATTTTTTATTGCCTGGTTAAATTAGGAGATGGACAATTTATCTTTGTATTATATTCTTGTTGTTATTATTATATTATACATTTACTTACTAATATATGTCGAACTGTGACCAATTAGGTATTTCAGATGCGCAGCAGTCGGCCTGTCTGCTTAACCCACATCAGCTGGAATCATTAACATCACCTCCTACTTGTCAATTCAACCCAGCACTCCTTCCCTGATTAGAAAAATAAAGAAAACACAGTTTGATTTATACTCTGCCACGAGCCAGCTGAGCAATCGTCCATCCCAGCACTGGCTATCAAGGGCATCTCTGATCTGACTATAAATAATCAATTATTTCGGCTAATGACCCTACAAGATCCCCTTTAGACGAGGTCAAGCTTCCACTTGGCAGGCGCACCTCCGCCCCCGCAGAGCCGACAAGCTATCCGACATTGGCGAGCGCTGACACGTCCTCCCAGCCTCCCTGATGGACTGAGGGACCGGCACTCCTCTACGGTGACAGAAAACGTTGGGTCCAAACACTCAGCTGTCTTGTCAGCCCGTCTGTCTTCCAAACAGCCAATCTGCAGGGTTTTCTATAGCGAGGGTGTTGTTCTTAATTAGACGCTGGCATGAAAGATGTGTGAGAGCGATGTCGACACGCCGCTGGTCAGGAGATGATCCTCAAACTGGCATGCGGTAGGAATATGATTAGCCCGTTAGCCTGCTGTGTCCTTAAGGTGGCGCCCTGTCCTATTTGCATGAGAATGGTCTCTCTAGTTTTGCTGTGAGTTGTCTGACAAACTGAATTCAAAACTAACTCACCGAGTTGCATTTACTCTTCTGAACAGTTTCACACTGTAATCTCATTTCTTTTGGTCTCATTTTGATCACTTGATTACAGCACATGACCAGCTTCGGTAAGAAAAGGAAATTTTATGTCCAGTTGCTTCGTAGTTTCTCCATTTGGCCAAAACAGTCACTTTTCAGCAAAAGTTATCATGTATTAGATATAATATAATGTTAAAAGAAGTTCATGTTCAGTTCAACACAAATACATATATCATGAATAATTTGGTGTTTTTTCCTTAATTGGCATAATGTAACATAAAGGTAAAGTCAGTTCCACAGATTTGCACTTTTTTCCATCTACATAGACAAAAACATATATTTTACTCCATGCTGAGTTTTTATTTGAGGTTTTTTAGTATTTTCATGCATTTTTTTCTCGTATTATACAGAAGATAAATGAGATCATGAAAGTGTTGGAATAAAAAAACAGTTTTGAATAAACAGTAAAGTTGCAACTTTCTTCTGATGCCTGCTCAGAGGTCAGAGGTCAAAGCACCTTTCAGCACCACAAATGACCCCGGTGCCTTTTTGTTTTCGGGGGAAACTGCGTGTGTTTATATTTCTGTATCATCTAATTATGTCGGATTTGTATTTGTGAGTCTTCAGCTCGGCCTGCTGGGAGACGAAACAACATTTCATTCTCGCTAAAACGTGGTTTAGCAACCGTCTGGTGTTGCTGCGTGATTTTGTGTTTGTGTGCAACAAGAAAATAAAAAATAAACAGTAGGTTATTTCCAACAGGGAAATGAATTTGAGATTCAACACTGCAGAGCAGAGCTGCACCCAGCTCGCTCTCCAACTTTCAAGGGAGGGTTGTTTTCCAATAGCTTTATTTTGCTCTCGCCCGTTGGGAATGATAAATATGCTTGTTTTACAAAATGATGTAGTCTGAATATATAATAAATGCTGCGCTCTGGAGTGAGGTTCAATTTCTACTTTTGCGAGCCTGGGAGGGGTTGGATTGTAATTATGCAATTTAGAGAAACAAAAATGAAAAAAAAACCCCAGCTAATTAAGCTCTAACAATACAACTGGGTTTGATAAGCTAAGACAAATAAGATTATACAAATCTGCAGTTGTTGATTTTTCAGGTGCTACATCTCTCATTGCACTAATCTTTATTTTATCGGTGATCTATTGTGGGAAACATTTCAATGAAAAACAAACACCATCCGATGGCTTTGATTGAATTTATGTCTCCACAACTTTCCCAGCAGTCTTTTACGGAGCTGAAATATTCAGAAGCTCCGCTATTATCTGCCTCTGTGAGAGAACCGTGGCATCAATTTTACATGAGAATGTCACACGAGCCGCCATGCGTCTTCATTTGTTTGTTCATCACGAGTCATGAGCTCGGGACAGGTACAGGACGACGGAGCCGATGCTCTTATTTGTCTCCTGTCAATCTGAGTTACCGTTTGAGCTCGAACTAAACCATGAAGCTTCTTTTTCTTCTTCTCTTTTCTTTTTTAGTAAACATGACATAAATCATAAAATGTCATGAGCGCTCACAGAAGTGTGTCGTCTCCATCAGAGACCTGTCATATCCTCTGGCTGACATGGCGTTCACATGGGGGGGCGGACATGTTCCTCTTGTCTGAATGCAGAAGTGGGAACAATGGCAAGCGGCTTCCTTTCCTCTCGAGTTTTTCCCTCCATCTATTTCCCAAATGGAGTCATCTGCTTAAGTCTTCTTGCATTGTTGATGAGCTGTATCCTCCCGGTGAACCTGCTCTCTGTTTACAGGCACTTTGTGTTGTTATGCGAAACACTCGGTCACAGTTTAATATCTGCTGAAGTTCCATTAAAAATCAACATTTATCTTTGGCTGGTAAAATGTCACCTCTGCCGCTGACTTCTCATTATTCTCACAGTCATATGTTCTGATTTTCCTTTGGTTTCTTTTTCTTCTTCTTCTCTGTATATGTCGTAAATGAGACGCAAACATAGAGAGATCACCTTGTTTACCATTTTTCTCAAAGACAATTCTTGCAGTAATTATCTATCTGTAATGAGGGAATTCAAGAAAGAAAGACAGAAAGAGAGAAGGCTTTTCAGAGGAAACACAGCAGTCATTTTAAAGTGAGAAAAAGCTGTTAAAGGTCTGTTATGGTGCTGCATATATGGAACTGTCTCTCTACCTTAAGTCTGAAACCTTATTGAGACTGCTGCTGGTGTCAGTAGTTTGATTAAATTCAAAGGCATATTGCATTTTGTTGTTCATTAAAATTTTGTTGCTGTTTTCACAGTCCTTCCTTCGAAATCTTTGCAAAGTCAGTCACTTCATCCTGTCGCTCTTCTGTCTCAGCTGCAAAAAGATGTGACACTGCACATCACAGAGTTGATTTCAGTCCAGTAATAACACAAAAGATTCCCTGCAGACAGACAGGCGGGCTGATAAGATGTCCCACGGCTGGTCATCAGCACACACAGCCTCGGTTATTGTCTCTGCAATGGAAACTCTCTGTATATCAAGTACCGAAGAATAGATGGAGGTGGAAGTCAGAGTCAGAGCGAGGAGAGCTATTTGTCTGGATTTGTGTTGGTCCGTGTTCAAGTGTGACTTCCTCCATTTATTGGCACCACTGAAGATTAATTCAATCATTCAAGGATTCAGGCACAGTGGAACATTTGATTTCTCTTGTTTTCTACGGTGTTGACTGATGAAGTGACCATTTTAGCCATGACTGGCTCCATAAAGCCACCAGCTGCGAATGCATGTCGACACTGAAAACCGGTTGTTTTGCTCAACTAGTCATTTTGTTGACAAGACAGGCCTGATGAAACTGAAGTTGAGGTAAAGCTGGTTCTACCATCGCCGGGTGTTTTGGAAGAGACGTCAGGCCTGATTAAAGTGTAGGACAGTTACATTAAAAGTTTATGCTTCTCAGAGACAAACAGGAAGAGGTTCCTTCTGTGATCAATAATCTCAGAGTTGTGTTTTACTGATTCAAACTCAGACAAACACCAGACCAGACTGTTGTTGCGATAGACATAAAATATTGTGCTTTTGCTGCTGTGCATTGTTGTGCAATTTCTGGCTAATCTGGTCAGCTGGAACATTATGTGCAAACTCCACCATTATATAGTTTTTGGTACACCAACCCACCCTGCTACGACTAACGATCAAACTCCCTGCAGGACAGAAGAATGGCAGATTAACTTCCAGAAACCACATTTCGGTCGTGTTGCTCCGGTTTGTCAGCGGCGTTGTTAGGTGACCTGGAGGAAACTCCGGCGACCCCTCGGCACCTCTGACTCTCCATCACAGAGTGCGAGATGAGTCTCGGCTGCAGCTGCACCGAGGAGCGTCAGACTTGGCGTCGGGCATCCATTCCAGCCTTCTGCCACCTGTCCCACTCTGTCAGTGTCAGAGCACATTTCACGAGCAGCCCAAAAAGCCATCGGCTAGATACAGCCACTGGCTCACAGAAGGGTTCCTTCATGGGTCATTACGTGGCAGAATAGCTGGCTGTTTACGAAGCCATTACTGCAGGCGCTCAGGGTGCTGTGTGGTTTTTGGGGGTCTGTTTGATAGTGTTGGGTATATTTAATTTTATCTTTTCATCTGGGATCATGTAAGAGCAGGATGTCCAGTTGGATGGGCGAGGGCAGATGTGGCGGCGCGCCAGAGGCCTCCTGTCCTATTAAACCATTTGTGGACTTTAAAAAAAACATCCTTCATTCTCCAACTACAGAACTGCAGCTGAGGTCAAAGAAAATAACTAACTGATGTGGTTTTGTTTGACTTTTTACTGTAACACATTTGCCACATTAACATCAGAAAAAAGAGACAGGGATTAAATCATTAGTCACTCATTGTTTAGAAAAATGGCCCTCTGATGGAGTTTACAGCCCTGCTGAATGAGGTGGATCTTGCATTCATGGTGTAGAAACAGTGACAGAGATGGAGTCTTTTTAATCATTGTGCGTACATTTGCCTCAAATTTCTATAGATAATAGTTGTTTCTGTGGAATTTAATAAGAGGCTACAGGATATATTTTGAAAGTTCATTGGATGAGTCCAAGACATGGAGAGAAAAACGTGATAATAATGTGAGAAGGGATTAAAAGAACCCCAACCAGTCAATGTTTGATTGATGACCTTTCTGCTGATAACCACTGATGTGGCTGATCAAGACTGCATGTCAAAGCCTTCATCTTTGTCCCAACAGCTGTTCTGTGCAGACTCGCTTTGACAGGGTCACTGTAACAACCCTTAACTCCGTCTGAATGGAGACATTCATCTTTTTGCTAATGCATCAGTAAAACCGCTCGTATAACTGGACACTCCAGTAAATTTTGATTAAAGGCCTCTAACACTTCAGCACCTGATGGTCGACTGGCAGAAAAGCCCCATGTCATAAACTCGTTATACAACCCTCAGGATGAAATATAAAGCACCGTCCATTATCCTTGCTTATTTCCTCAAACTCAGCAGCAATGTGCTAAATAATAAGTTCTAAAAAGTGAGATAAAGGCTGGGGTTTAGTAATTTATCTAAAATGCTAATATTTTCTCAGGGCAAAAACGACTGAATAATTTAATACAGTTCAACTCTGTTACATCCCGGTTCAGTGATAAGGGGAAGTTATCTGCTGGTTCTGGCCTTTTGAATGCTAAGTAGAGTCATTTTTTAGTGAAGTGAATTATCTTAGGCCGTTCCATTTGAAGCCCTGCATAAACACAGAGGTGATAAGGACTTTTTGGACTTGTGTCACTTCAAAATCCAGTTTTAACAAGCTCTAATCTGCCTCAAGTGAAAACTTTGAATAATTTTCCATATTCAAAATGCGTATTTGTGTGTGAAGTGGATAGTTTATTATTCAGGCAATGCATGTTCGATACCTGAGGTGGATTTTTAATGTTTCTTAGGCACACTGTAGGTCACAGTTTTAACATGGCTCTCATTAAGACACTGGGGTATGTTCATTAAAGTAAACATGTTTCTAAATGTATGTGCATAAACACTTTAATACTAAAATGTCTAAAAATAAGAAAGACAGTTTTGTTATGTTTTATTGTGTACTTTGAAAAACTAAACTAAGAGAGTTATTTTCTTTGAGGTAACGGTGTGTTTCTTTTTGTCTCCGGTCTCTAACTTACGGAGTAACACCGGTCTGAGAATGAGGAAAGAACTTGACAAATGTGACTAAATGCAACATGATATGTGTTTTGTTTCCACTGTTTCAAAAGACTTTGAGTAGCATAAGTTATATACTTTGAGTTTAAATCACACTTTATAACACAACAATCAGGGCCTGTTGGTGGCAGAAACACTTTTACTGACTGACTTCTGCAGGGAAATTTGTCACGAAGGTTACGGGTTTTTGCTGTTGTCAGCTCAGTGGATCTACAAGCTGAACAATGTCAACAGACTTGAAATATGGTACAAAATTTTTTAACAACAGAACCAGAAATTTAAGCAGCAGCTTACCATTGACCTGTTACTAAACTACTCCGTAGATTAGCCACTTTGTAATCCTACGGTAGCAACGGTAACAAGGCACAGCAGGCCTGCTTTCAGAACAAGGAGAAATCCCCGAACTGTTTACGTACGTAACCTGCAAATCTGACGACAGAAAAACAGAAGTTAAAAGGGTGAATTGTGTTTTTTCTTAGTCAAGACAGATGTCGGATACGGATTAAACATGCAGAAGAATTCACACAGTCAAAGATCTACAAGAACTCCTTTGTTTGCTCCAAGGTAGGATGTTTAGTAATGCTAGCTAGCGTATTATTAAAAATTGTTAAATATTTTTAG
Organism: Ctenochaetus hawaiiensis; assembly: GCA_029783645.1. Taxonomy (NCBI): domain Eukaryota; kingdom Metazoa; phylum Chordata; class Actinopteri; order Acanthuriformes; family Acanthuridae; genus Ctenochaetus; species Ctenochaetus hawaiiensis. Next base: position 19,791,812 of record JAPZDY010000006.1, on the reverse strand, counting down.
CAAGCAAAGACAGTTAAATGGATAAATATATATAAATATTTAAATATTGTATGGATTAACCCACAGTGTGGGAGCAACATGCAGGCGCACTTAAAATAAAAACCACAAACTTCATCTATTTCATGTATGTTGGCTAATTAAATCTGAATTAGCATACAACAGATATAATTTTTACATTTGACAGTCATCTGCTAGTCATACTCGAATACATAAATATCGCAGAATACATATTCTAACGGTTATATAACCTGCCATAAAAACTTGGCTGCGTCACATCAGCCCAGGTAGGCAGGACTCGGCAGAGGGTCAAAGCTTTTTTTTTTTATGTCGGAAGTTAATGACTGATGACTGTGAAGAAAAATATAATCAAACTCATTAAAACTCATTTAAAAAGAGCAAATCTGCTGCTGCAGGTTGAAGGATTCAGCAACGTCTGGGAATTGTGCAGCGGCTGCGTTTGCATATTGCAGGAGCCGAGCTCAGGGTTTACTGTATATTAAAACCACGTTAAGCAACTTTTGTTGAAGTTTCAATTACATTTTTTGGTCTCTGGAGTCAAACGCTGCATTTTGCTGCCGGGCAGCTTCTTGATAGAGAACCGTTGTTTGATCTTTGAGAGCCTGATCAGAATGTGAGAGTGCTTCTGAAGTTATTCGCAGTTTATGTTTGATATCTCAAAAGTTCCTGAACAGATACCATAGCAGGACAAACCGAGTGAAGCCATTCTGACTTTAGTAACAAGACTTTCCTCCGTGCTGAATAGCCATTGCTCATGTTCTTTGTTCGTTCTTTTGTTGTCGGAGGGGAGTGAAGCCTCTCTCTCATCAGAAACCTGCCTTTTGAATTAGTCACTTTTTTGCTTTCGGAAATGACTTGTGCTGACATTTCTATGCAGGCGATTAGTCTTTGTTGGCACTCTTTAATCTTGCCTTTTCCCTCGGTGCATCTGCGTTCATCCACTATTATAAATTCAGTGGAAGAAACCTGTAAAAAGCTGAATTGAGAATTGATGGAATGGTGCTGTCTTTGTTTTCTGCATTGTTGTCTGCAGCTTGCTGCAGTTGTTGCTTGTTTTTGCAGTCTTTTCATCACATCATTATGTCCGTCAGTCTTTTTATTTTTGTCCACCGTCTCGAGCAGTAGCGTCCTGACTTTTCTTTGAATTTAACAATGAGCTGTGGTGTTGTCTGTGGGACGGAAGGTGTTTAAACACACCGCAATTAATTCAACACTGTCTGTCAATGGATGTGCAGCCATTAAACCAAACATAAACACTCAGTTTTTTACCAAAAAATCATTTTAAAAAACAGTTTTCTCTTCATGATCAATAAACAAACATCAGGCAGTCAGTAATCAATGGCACAGGAACATAATGTAACTAGTAGTATTTGTATTTTTTAAATTGTGATTAATGCGATGCAGGGGAACGGAAAGGGTCAAACTTACATTATTGAGACTTTTCATGCAACATTTCATTATGATTAGCCGTAAATGTCCTATTAGCATTTTAATTGGTTCATTAACAAATGACACGGCATGGCTCGTTTTTAATTGCCTAAACTGACTTGAGTCCATTTTAACAGCAGCCATTTTTTTCTCGTGTTTATAGACATGATGAAGATTCTTTAGCTTTCAAACATTTCTGATTCAGAGTCACATTTACAGTTTGATGTGAGCGTTTTTTCCTCCTCAGCTGCTCGTAACAATCTGAATTATTTGGTGTAAATGTGGCATTAGATCCTTCCTGCCTGGTAAATGGCCACATCTTTCAAACTCCCATCAGTTCGTAATGCTGTTCTGAAAACAAAACACATGGTTTTTCTCTATAAAACTGATGGGTTTATAGATACAGTCTGCCCTGTGGATTATAAATGGACATGGGTGAAGGACCTGAAGTTGTTCACTACTTGAGAAAGTTTGGCAGAAACCTTGGCATCGGAAAATGGCACCGCATTTTGTGTTTATTTACAAAGCCTTTCTTGGCAAATTACCCTGAGTTTGCACTGCACTACGTTCCAAGATTCGGTTCTTAAAAACCACCACACTAATACCAACGCTGGGAAACTGGCTTTTAAATTTTACGCTCCACAGAAGTGGAACAATTTACAGAAAGGAGAGGTTGGACATGCTGATCCCTTCTGCTCACTTCAGGCCCTCTGAGCTCGCTCGCAGCACTTTAAGCTCCTGTGTTTTCTTGGACTGTGGTTTGTTTTGTTGTGTGTGTAATAAATACAATATATTTAGATTTGTGTTGTTTATGCATGTATTCGTAGTTTGCTTTTATTGTCCTGTTGACGCAGGGCGCCAATGAAAAACAGATTGGATTGCTCTCATTGGGCCGGCCCGTATTAATAAAAGCTGAATGAAAAATAAATTCATTCATTTGTAGCCTTCAAGTTGAAGCTGAAGTTTTAAGACAGGAGGGCCTCAGATTACAACATGCAGTAGTTTTTTTCACCGTCTGCGTGGTCTTCTTAACCTGTAAATGGACTATAAATTGAGGGAATGCACCTGAAATGACAACGTGTAAAAATCAACAGGAAACACAAATGTCTCTTTATAAAAACTAATGTCAGGAAAAAAAAAACATCTCTGACACTTTGAATTTGAAATGTAAATGTCACGGCACTTGAATGAAAACTCAGACAAGATAAAGACCTGCTTTAATATGCTTCAAGTTTTCAATCTTAAAGCTCCAATGAAGAGAGTGTTTTGATCCTTTTCGCCTCAGGCTGAAGTCAGAAAAAGAGAGAAAGAGGAAAACTCAGCTTCCTGACATTTGTTATTGAGGAGGAGGAGACATGGCCGCCTTAAAACCTAATCTTGCAAAGAAATGAGTATCTCCACTTAAAATGTGAATCTGTGGTGAAAAACAAGGATGTGATGTTCATGATTAGCCCTGTTTGAGATGCCGGTTTGTAGATAAGACGGTGTTTTGCCCTGATGAGCTGATAGCAAAGCTCACACATGACAGGAAAACAAAAAAACAGCTCCTATTTCTGCAACAGAAAGGCTCACATTTTCCCCGCTGCTGCCCTGTTTCTCGACTCCCAGGAGCTGATCAAATCTTTCAGTGCTCTTTCAATTGCCAGAAGGCACTGAGGCAATGAACCGGCAACCAGCGGTTTGAAAGGCTTGAGTTTTGTGTAACAGTATGTCTGCTGAGGTCTATTTTGCAGCATTTTGAGAAGTAATAGGTTTCAGTGGCTGCTGCTGCTGTTCTAATGGGACGCTCAGCACATGCAGGAGCAACTCTGCCAAATCTGAGAGCTTCTCACACCAATCTGCAGTCCTGATTGCACAATATTGCACACATTTAAAGGTTATTTTACAGGTTTGGTAGTATTTTAGATGTCTCACAGATATCCTCAGCTAATAAGACAAACTTTACTAAAACATAAATGTATTTATCTCAGCATCTTCTGAAGTATATCTACAATCTGATCAGTGCAAGTTATTATTGGTTTCCAACCCGGTTTGCATCAAAATATCATATACTTATAATTTATTTAGCATTTTATAGAATCAAGACTTGGAACTAATTGGATTAAGTTCACTAGCAATCCAGGTAGTAATCCAGGCTGCATGATATTCTTTTACCACAGAAAACATGTGGGAACTGGATTAGACCGGACTGTAGGAGTCTGCACCTCTGCTGTTGTTCGTCATTTTTATAAATGTCAGAATGATGCCAGTTTCTTCCATCTCGATCTTTAGCACTGAACATTTGGATATTTAAGCATGAGCAGAGCACGACGGTCTTCTCTTCAACTCAACTGTTTTGAGATTCTTCAACATTGCTATGAAAAGCTTAATCATGCTAGAGATACCATAAATGTGTTGGAAGATGAATAAAATAAGAGGGGACACAGTTTGCATATATTTACACTTATCTTATTTATTGACTTAACTTGCTAAAGCCAAAGTTTTGCATATGAACGTAACTCTTAGGAGATGGCTTGGTGTGTATGTTTTGTAACTGTTATCTGGAGGTTGTATCCGTGTTGCAAAGGTCCTTTATTCATCAGATTATTATTCTGATGAGACACAGATCAGGTGCTAAAGCCTGACCAGTGATTTCCTCAAGAACTGTCCCGGTTAGATTAACATGAGCTTTAGGTTTCACTGTTTTTAATATGAGAGAAGCGAAAGTCAAACAAGGTCGGATCATTTTTGATGTTTCACATTCAAGATGTGAGACGCTCTTGTGTCTCACATTCTCTTACAAGTTTCTGTAACTCCTGCGTCTCTCGGGTCCGGGTCGTGATCTGAATCTGGGAACTTTCTGTGCCTAGAAACATTGGCTGTACGAAATGACAAATTCAATTTACTGAGCATTAATCCACCGAAGCTCTGCCTGTTTGGTTAAACTCAGACTGTGTGCTTTTTGATGAAACTGTCAGAAGCCTGACTCAAATCTCTTTTTTTTGGCACTTTATTAAGCAAATATCCCTTAAATGTCTTGCAGTCACTCACCTGTGAGACTTTACTGTAACAGTCACCACTTTTCTCTCTTTGCTGGTTGAACTTCTTGGTGAGATTCAGACATTTCTTCCTCCTGTTTAATTCCAGAAGTTTGCAGCTGTCAGAGTCTGGCAGTGATTTCTCTGAGTTGCCTTTGATGCCTTGTGAAGTCACATAAAAATGCTAATTGTCGGAGCTCTATTAAAACCGGAACATACTGCTAATTGATATTTAACTTGTTACGACTCATTTGTGTGGCTGCCTTTGTAATTGTGATTTAAAGTGGCCGCTGCCAGAAGCACTAATAGCACTGTTGTAAACACTGCAAACTGAAGGCCAATATGAGAATAATGTTTAGAAATCAGTGTTATATTGTTAGCATGTTTTGCTCGGAGCTGTATGTGAAGTTAAGACCTGCCTCGTGTGGAACTGCAGTTCAAATTCAGCCCAGTTTTAACCTAAATTTCTGTTCAGAGGAGGAATGTCGTGCAGCCTCACAAAAAGAGCTGCAGGCTTCCCGGAGTGAACATTTCATGCAAACTGTGGAAGAGAAACAAAAAGCAAATGACAGCCAAAACTTGTTGTCCCATTATATTACAGTAATCTTACTTAAAATGCTGTTTTTAGCCATGCAATTTAAAAACGATTCACTGCAGCGTCTGATGACTTTAACGTGATCAAAACACTGGCTGAACAAAAGCTCCTGTGAGTTTGAGCTGGAATCCAAAACGTTATGCATGAATGTTACTCTGTTGTCATTGTAACAGTTGATTTGAACAGTTTGATTGCATTGAGTTGACTATCAGAGTAGTAAACATCGTATCATCTGAGGACGAGTTCACTGAAACTCCTAATCCTCGTGGGCTGCAGCCTGGTTTTTAGCCTCCATGATGCTGGTGCGGGTCACATGACTTCCTGCTGTGGGTGGTTTCCTTTAATCCTCGGCGTAGGTTGGCATTTTTTGGTTTTAGCTTTTTGGAAGTGTTTTGAACTAAGTCAGATACTTTTTTTTTTTCAGAAAAGCTGCAGGTTTTGTTCTGTTCTCTCTTCTCAAGAATCACATTGCGTGGAGTGAAACTATGGGTCACCTCACCACCTGGGAAGTGAGAGGGTTTTAAAAAAACTGAGGTTAAGCCTCTCAGACTTTGTGAATTGTGTTACATCACAGCAGCACCATACAGATTCTTTTCCCCTGTTTTTATTGTATTGCAGAATTTACTACCAAAGGAGTCCAGATGACACACTGTCTCACACACACAAACACTCTTACACAAAATGACATCCGACCTGACGACGCCACCCTCCTGTTATCTGTCGCCATTCTGATCCGACTCCTCATATAACGATGCCACAGGATGCTACAGGATGCACCGTGGCTGCTGCAGCAGACAGGCAGGTCATGATGCAGAATTAATGACTCTGTGGTGCATTCTGGGACTTTTCTCCTGGGACATTTTATTTTGAACAACGGAAACACTGTGGCTGCACACCTCCCTGAGGTCATTTGTCTCCAAACTTCAGGCGTAAATGCACTTACTTTACTCTTTTGGCCTCACATGGTCAAAAGCACATCATTCAGATATCTAGTTATCTATGTCTACATCAGTGATGCTTGGAGCTGCAACAGCTCAAACTTGGAGAGTTTTTTCTAATGTTCAACCTTCAATCCAAAGATGATGACAGTATTCTCATCATCATGTGGTTGCTTAGACTCCATGAGACACAATTAAAACAAAAAACACAGGATTATTTCCTAGCTGAATGTGTATATATGTAAATAAATAACTGAATACAGTTGTCTCTCACTATAACACGGTTCACCTTTCGCGGCCTCGCTGCTCCGCGGATTTTTTTTAGTGCAATTTTGCATGCTTTCTTTTACAGCGTGTGAACACGCATTGTGTTCTGCGTCCTGATTGGCTAAGGGACTGTAGACCATTGTCAATCAATCTCCTCCGTGCCGTGTCTCCT
>JAPZDY010000006.1:19755072-19766787 GCA_029783645.1 Ctenochaetus hawaiiensis | reverse complement strand
TGATTTCAAACCCCCACAGTGTGTAAATGGTACCACAGTTTAGGTTAGTGGCAGAGAGAGATGCTATTTGTTGTGTTTTGACTTCTAATAAGTGGTTTTATATTTTCCTACAGCCACTTTTTATAGATTATCTTAGAATATTTCATGCATGTTTGAAGACATCTGGCCACTTTCTAACAAAAACGTACCAGGAGTGTCTCTTATTTACTCTTCACTTTTGATTTTTAGTTTGGATGTCGACTGTGTGATCTGTTTTAGTTCAGTCAGCAGTTACGTTTGGATGTGTGCGATCAGTTTGGGGACAGATCGGTTCGGCTGTTGCATAAATAGTAAGATTTTTTGATTCATCCACAATGGAAATGGCAATGGCATATTTTTGTCTACGTGGTTCCTTAGAAAGTTCAAAAGTCTAAACTTGGTTTTTGTCCAGATTAACCCTTTGAACATGACAGCCTGTTTTATTTTCCAAAGGACGAACTCCACTGCAGGTCGGCTGGAATGAAGGTGAAGCTCATTTATAATCCTTTCCAGAGGGAAGACGGCGTGCACGGAGAAATATTTATTTCTTTTTCAAGCTTCTCAGTGCAGCTTGATTTATTGTTTGCAGACCAGAAAATGCAGAAAAGCACCAACAAGAAAAGCGATAAATTACAAGAATAAATTACATTAAACGGGCAGGAAAGGGAAAAAAAATCATTTAATGAAATCAGTTCACTGTAACCAGCCTCCATTCTGAATCCTCCCCTGTTGCTTTATTTGTCAAACACAACAGAAATCAAATTATCTTCTTCTATCCCAATGCTGTAAATCAACAGAAGTATTTAAAGTATTAAAGTGGTTATATGAATTTAAACATAATAGAAATATGACCTGTAAGATGCTGTTTAACACCAACAACATCTGGAATAAACAGATGACTGAAGGTGAAAATTCAGCTCATGTACGGTGATCTGAGTTTATTAATGTGAAGAAGGAAACAGGTCTTCTAATCAGCTCGTTTACAGAATCAATCCTGTGTTCAAAGTGGCTTAAAAAAATTCCATTACTTTTACTTGACAAACAATGATCACATCTATTATAAATCTGTGTGTTTGTGTTATAAAGAAAGGAGGAAATGTGCTCTTTTATCCAACAGGACTCGACTGAAAGTGTGATTTTAATCATCAGTGACTCATAACTTTAACAGCTGACTTTCCATTATGTTGGATCACATTCGTCCATTAACTCGACTTGTGTAAGTGATGTCGAGAGCCGTTAATGCCAACCTGAAATTAACCCTGAAGTCTCTCAGTCCGGACTGTTATTCACTCAGAAGTCAGTCTGTTCAGTTACGTTTAGTGTTTTTATTGCAGAAAATATTTGTTAAAACTTGATGTGCTTATCCGAACCGAGCTTAAAAGTCCAGCAAACAAGGAAAACTGTCCTTCAGGGAAGTTTGTTTTATGAAAACTCAGCTCATTTTTTAAGACAAAGAGCAAACTTTCAATGATTTTTTTGGACGGAAAAGCATCATTACACTTAACAGTGAAAAAAATATGTTCATAAGTCTCAGATTTTCATAAACTTTATGGAGTTAAGAGTCGACATTTCTTTTCCGAGTGTGTGTTTTGTATCTTGTAGCTCCATTAAGCTTCAATTTCATTCTGGCACGGCCGTCAGACGTCCTTCCAACCTGGACCTTTTTATTTTGTTTTGTGTTCAGACAAACCTCTTTATTTCTCTGAGTGTTTCCGACAAATTATCTGATCGCAGGAGGAGGCTGATGGGCTGAATATCATCACACTGCTGATATCTTTATCCCCGTAAGAGTGAACAGACATTTAACTTTGAAAAGGCAGGATGTAGATTCATTGAGATATAACATGTTCATTTGAAAGATTCCTCTCCGGGAGTTTCGGGGTGATGAGCCAGGTGTCCTTTGCCTCTTTAACTTGCAAATCTGCACTCTCATTGTTAAGGGCAATTGCCAACATTATGACTGTAACAAGAACAGCAAAAATATGAAAAGTAGTGAATTCATGTGTGACAAGGCTGAATAAATTGCACCACTTAGCAGCCATTTTTTTTTCTACCGGATGTACGTAAGTTACGGATGATTAGATGGCTCTGCAATACATTACATTATAATGTTCAGGTTTGACATCTTATTTTGCATTTCTCTTCTTTCAGCTTTGATTTAATAAAAGTGCCCACACATGATCAGCAGTGAAACCTTGAGCCGTTGCTTTCTGATTAAAAGAGCGGTGGCCTCCAACCCGGTGGACGAGTCCGACGTCACCGTGAGCTGAATGAATATTTCATCTGAAGTCAATGACGATGTTCACATGAGGACAGACAAACCTCTGAATGTGACAGTGAGAAAAAAACTTGTACTTACTCATCCAATTCATCATTACTTGGACAAACTCTTGACTCAGGATGACAGAGTTACTCATCAGGTTTCGTCTGAGGATCCAAGGCGTCGTCGTCATCGTCCTTGCAGATGTCGACTTCCTGTATTTGTAGTGTCTGTTCACCTTTCTGACCCTGCGCCAAAATGCAAAGCTGGTCACCAGATGAATTATGCTTCAACCTGCTTGGCGTTTTATCTTGTTTACCGTGGGCGTCGTCCAACGTGACTAATATGCACATGAATCCGGGAGTTTGGGTTTGTATCGTCTGCTGAGTTGTGCTGTCTTGTTTCAGTATGTTTAGGTTCTTTGTTATCCAAGGCGAAGTTTGTCTGTTTGGCGCTTAGAAGTTCCTTTAGCTCAGTAAAGTATTACCATCTCATTGCTTAAACCTGAAATTTGGGAACTGAATTTAAAAATAAGAGCCATAATTTAAAGCGGAGAGTCAGCACTGTTACCATAGCTGTAACTGCATAAAATATGATAGATTACAGAGTAAATAAAAATTAAAAACTATCCAGTTTGTGACTGCAGCAACACAGCAAAGTCAAGATTATTAAGCTGAATTTTACCAGAATAAGAAATCTTGTAACGTTAAACGTAACTGTCTTAGAGATCATCTTATTCACGTACGAGATATTGATCTGTTTTTTTTTATCCGAGACATTCAACACAACTGTCGGATTTGGAGGGAAGCTTCACTCGGAGTCACGAGGAGATTTGACGTATGTGAAAACATGATGAAACACATTTTGGTTGGTGTGGTGATTTGATTGTGTGTCTTTTTTTTAAGAGACCTTGAGACCTTTCCAAGTAAAACTTGAGGAACGAACACATTACAAGACAACCTTCATGAATCAGCTCTTCACTCAAGCCTCCTTTCATTCACATTATTGTAGCTGAGAATAACTTTTTCTTCTTCGTCTCTGTAGAAGAATTCACTCACCTTGCAGAGATGCAGTGAATAATAACAGCTGCTGTTTCAGGCCACAGTTTGCCTCCACAAAAACGTGACGAGGTCGAGGTGGATGTGCGTGTTTGTGGGCTGATGAATACAAATCCTGTGTTTTTACATATTTTCTTGCCATATGTGTGGAAAAGCTGATAATGTCCCTATAATGAGAGTCTGTTCCGGCTGCTAACGGGATTAAAGCTGAGAAATGAGCACGCAGCGTTTTCCTTTAACAGCCCTCCGTCGCATAAGTCTTTGTCTCATCACTTTTTCACAGATTTTTCTGTGTTTCACTTTTGCTTTTCTTAAGATTTTAACTGTGAGGCCATTACAGAAGAAAAATGCTTCATGCATTTGTTCGGCTGTCCTACCTGAGTGGAGCCACAAGAGAAAATCTCTTTTCTTTCATTTACTCTGAAAAACATAATTAAAGAATAATTATTCAAAGTGCTTATTTCTATTCTCAATACTTTTTTTTCTGTCCAAATAAGCTCTCCAGGACTCAAATAAATAAACCCACCACTCATTTTCTCTTTCAGTATTCAGGATGAATCAAGCCTCAATGTGACAAAGTAATTTTTTTGTATTTAGACACAAAACTTACTGAGTCTAAAATCAGATATTGATCCTCTTTTTCACAAATTTAAGATCTATGAACAGAATAGTCAGAGTTAGTACTTGAAAATCGAAAAAAATACAATTGTGTAAAAAAATCTGTCACTTGACATTGAAACACTATGTTGAATATTTTGCATGTGGAGCCAAAGAAGGAAACTCGGCTTGTGGAACTTGTAAATTTTTATGGCTCTATAAAGAAAAAGGAGCTGTAGTCTTGTAAGACTGTTAATTATATCACAGCATTTATTTACAAAGTTTAATGAAGCCACTTACTCAGAAAATATACAGATACCAGAAAGTAATGCTCAACCTCAGGTCATTTAGAAAAGTTCACATCTTTTGATCAAATGATCAGAATTAAGTTTCATGAGACTGAAAAACAACTTTTCACTGCAGTCAGATCGACTGATAATTTCAGTTAAAAGCATCAGTTTTTACTCGTGCAGTTGATGTGAAAAAAGGTCACGTCTGTTTTGTTTCTTTCTCTCACTCAGCCTTCCTCTTTCTTTACCTCTAACTCACTAATTACCTTTTGTTTCTAAAGTAGCTTCATTAATTCCTCGGTAACGATGTCGCGTTGACCACGATACCTGACAGTGACACATGCCAGCTCCACAGTAACAGGCCGCCGCCGCCTCCGCTAATGATGCAGGACCATGAAAGCAGCTCACAGTCACATTGTTCAATGAAATGCTGTTCAACAAAAAAAAAATAATAAAAGAAAATGGCAGCAAACCAATTTTCTTCCAAAGTAGTGAAATCAGCAGATATTCGACAGGTTTTAACAAAGATGACTCAGTAAAATTACTTTTTGACTTGAGTCAGCTCAACTTAACTTAAAAAAACAGAACAAAACAAAACAAATATAAAACACATCTTATTTATTTATTTTCCATCCATCCAAAGGTCAAGAAAAGTCTCAAACTGCTGGATGATTCTTATCATCTTCTCTCCTCCTGTTGTTATAAGAATTTTTACCAGCTTTCTGTCAGGAAAAACATGCAGACTCAGTTTAAAACATTAACATTGTGCTGCCTCTAAGGCATTCTTTAGTTTTTATAAATTTCTCCTTTAAATAATTATTTGCAGCTTGTTTTAGTTAAAATTATATATTGATATACTCCTCTTAAGTTTAACTTGTCTGTAAGAGTGATTTGTTTTGATATTCAGTTACTGATGACTTCACATCCTGTCGAGCTGTTTCCTGTGAGCTCATTTCCTGTGTGTATTCACTTCCTGGTTGTTGAGAAAGCAAGGCAGACATGTTGGCATGTTCTGAATCTAATCCACCTTCAGCAGCTAAAAAGCATCATAGACGCAATGCCGTGAGTTCATTTATTTGATGTTAAGGATATTAAAAAGAGATAAATAGTAAAATGTTGATAAAAATATATTTGATAAGAAATTAAAAACAAGGGTTTATTTACATTTATTTACAAGCTAAGAAACATCGTAGTAGACAATTTAATTTCTACTTAAAGTGCATACAGTGATGTAAATTCATGTGTATGGTCAAGTACAATGTCATATTAAGTTAAAAACACAGATTCTGAACATTTTGTATGATTTTGTTCACAGTTTTCACCAGCATGTTAACGAAGAGGTGTGACAGTAAAAGGTTGATCTTACTACGACTCTGTCTTCATTGGCGTCGGTTTAACTTGGTGTTTAGTCAGAGTTCCTACACACTGCACGAGAACACTACAAACATCTTAAGTCTTATTTACGTTCACATAGATGCATTTTTCCTCTTAATAATTAAAAAATGATTTTTTAAAATTTATAAATATGGCATAAATACAGATGTCAGCAGATGACAAATCTTTTCTTTTCCTGCAGATCTGCAAACACATCAAGCCAAAAAAGTTAGGTCAGTGTAAGGTACCTGCATTTATTTGAATAAATAAAGTTTTTAAAACTTATTAAAGATGTATGGTACGAATTTACTACTAAAAAGCAATCCTCTGTCTGTGTATTCATCTCTTCATGAAGACATTTTTTCCATATTCTGCTTTACTCTCTTCTGTCACTGTCGTCATCTTATGATGCCAACATGGCTTTTTTCTATCAGCTGACAACATATTTCCATCTAAACAAACGTCCCGCTCCAAAAACACATGAATACTTTACAGTTTGTTAAACTCGTGTCATCAGAGTTTCTCCAGCAGCTGATTTCTTGATAGTTTCTCTCAGCATCCCGCCTTGTCGGCTCCACCACCTACTACAAGAGTTATTCAAATGATCGCGGCTTTGAGTTATGGGCCCTTTTCTGCGAACAGTGAACTCTCCGAAAAGAGTCCTGACAGAGATGGAGCGCACGAGTAATTGTTTCATTGCTCCGTTTGAAGCAGGCCCATCCATCAGGCCGCCGCACGTCCTCCACTGATTGTGTTCAAAGCCTGTGGATGAGGATGGGACTCCATGATAATGGGGATCGGAGAAGATAAGTCGCTATGAGTGTGGACTGCTTGGAGCTCCTCATTGAGTTATGAAATGATTCTTCAATTTTAACACAGAAACGATGAAGCGAAATGCATAATAGGCTTTTTTCTGGAGAGACTGAGTTTTACCTTCAGGAAGGCCACTTTACACAGCTGTCATATAAAGAAAACCGTCCATCATTTTTATCACTGAAGTCTTGAGGCTGTCTGTAGAATTTATTGGTCATATTTGTCTAACTTGTAAAAGTCTAATGGGTCTAAACTCAAGACTGAAATCACAATACAAATATCCACGATCCTGAGTCACTGTGCAGGAAGGCAGTTTAAGTCACTGACTTTATCAAAGTTCATCAAGTTTGCATCTTTTCAGTGTCAACTGTCGTCAAAAGCAGAACAATTAAAGCCAGTTTACACCAAAGATTTGCGACGCAACAAAACGGTTGCAGGTAAAGTTGCAGCACTGTAGACTGGACCGTCTCAGCTCGATGTTTGCAAATAAGCAACTGAGCTTCGGCGCCGTTTGCAACCTAGCTTGTCAAGTTGCGAGAGGCCAGTTTCAAGGCACGTCACTTATTTCAACAGCCAATCAGCTTGTAGCGACCTAAGAGCTTTTTTTATTCACGTTTCGTCTGAAGATATAACGTTAGCTTAGAGTTAGCAAAAGCTGTTCCTGAACCTCAGCATTTAAACTTATCTTTTTGCCGACTTTACACCTTTTATAAGCATAAGTGTGAAAGAATGAATTGGTGCTTTGAGTGTTACGGTTCAAGTTTTCATGATGCCACAAAGTTTTCTATCTGCAGAGTGCACAGACCCCCCTGAAAAGCCGGCAAAAGCAGAGTCATTGCTATGGAAACCGTTTGCTGTCTCGTGTAGTCGCAGCGGTGTGAACTGGCAGGTCTTTTGAACGTTGCTCTTCGGCGCATTGCAAACAGCTGCGAGTGTCGAGTTGTCTCGTCTTTAATCTTCGGTGTAAACTGGCCTTTAGACTCACAGTTTGTATAAAGAAAACGAGCCTCTGTCATTAACCAGCGGCTCCATTCTGACCAGGCGGTGAATTCAATCCGTCCCCGTGTCATTACTCACCTGCTCGCCTCATTCTCATTCAGCGTCGGCCTCATTCTGGTGCTGCCGAGAGTCTGTTGACAAGCTGGGCAGGACACCAAAGGTCAACGCTGGTCTTTCTGCCTCTTAGTATGAGGAGTCTCCCTCCCTCAACTAGATTACACCATAAATCAGCAGCCTGCATTATAAGCCAGCCAGTAATCCAGCCGGGAGGGAGGGAGGCTGCTGTGTTTCTGATGTTTCTGTGACTGAGGGGGTGTGTGTGTGTGTGTGTGTGTGTGTGTGTGAGAGACCAGAATTTTTGATCAAAGATGGTGACCACATGTCATCATACAGTATTTTTTAAGTAATATACGGGTGTGTTGCTTGTTTGTGTGTGTGATGTTTTCATTTCTTAGACTTTTTTTACCATCAAACGATTCTTGAAATGTTATTCTGAACTTTCAGTCTCAGTCGTATTGAAATGTTTTTAATTTAAAATCAGGCAAACTTGTTAAGTGACAAAATCTAAGAAAAAGAGGAAGAAATCTGATTGACCCACAGTTTCTGTCAGAGGAAACAGAAGCATGCGACCATCTTCTGCATGTAAACTGGAACATCTGTGGAAAATTTCATTTCCATCCGTCATGGTCACATCATTGTGGGAATATTATCTTTTCAGAATGAAGGCAAATGGAATATTTTACGGCTGTAAAAGCTGCTGTCGTTGTTGTTGCTTCAGGATTTGCTGCACTCTCAGATTTGTTTGTTCCCATTTAGCTCGTTTGATTCGTTAACAGGCCCAGATGTTTGTATATTCTGACACACACACACACACACACACCAGGAACCTCTGGGCTCAACAGAATTTTAAAACTTGGACTTTGTCCTTGGTTTGGAGTCTTCGATACTTGGAACCAAGTGATGTAAAGAACTCTGCTGGCAGCTGAAGTCTGGTTATTTTTAGTGAGAATAAAACCAGCCTCAGGATTATGCAACGTGGACTTACACAGGATCCAACTGTGTCGCCTCGCAGCTCTGTTGTGGCTGCTGGAGACGAGCCGCTGCCATTTACACACCGCGCTCTATTTTTATCAGAGCAGCTTGTGTCCCTGAGGTGCGATATCCTCCTGTGACTTTACAAAGGTTCCTGTATCTATCGACGATTGAATTTATTGTAACGACGCATTTTATTTGTGTACATTTTTTGCCCATCTTTGCACAAACACAGTTAAACTTGTTACGTCCCTCAGGTGAGAGCTGAATCATTTATTTGTGCCTGTAGGACC
This sequence comes from Ctenochaetus hawaiiensis, assembly GCA_029783645.1. NCBI lineage: Eukaryota > Metazoa > Chordata > Actinopteri > Acanthuriformes > Acanthuridae > Ctenochaetus > Ctenochaetus hawaiiensis. The sequence continues at coordinate 19,758,053 of JAPZDY010000006.1, read as the reverse complement.
TTTTCTGGTTCCAGTTACTCACAGTTTTGAAAAACCTTTTTAAGTGAACTCTGTTCTGTTTTTATAACAACAAACGGACTCCTCTGTCCTCTTAAACAGCTGGTTCAGAGGCCTTAATGATCAACAGCTGATTCTGTTTGCAGTCTGGTTTCAGTTTCCAACACTGCAGCAACAAACACTGCATTTCTAGCAAACAGCAGGTCTGAGAACAGCTTCAGCTGCAGACTGTCTGACCTTTGCTATGACTCAAAAACTGACATCCATAAAGTTTGGACTCCTCATGAACTGGAGCGTCTACAGATTCATTTCATGCCTGTTAAGTTATGATCCACTAAAATTAGGCAGGACAAGATAAATAAAACCCGTCTCCGTCCTTCTTAAACCTCCTTTCATTCCCTTTTTACTCTAATAAATGTCACTGTGTTTTTATGCTGCTGGATTCATGATATGAATGTTTTCAGACAACAAAATTTGCATAAAATTTGAAAATTAGATTCCATAAACACAATGTTGACCAACAGTGTTTATCGAGCTGCTGAGCTGCAGATATAATCATCAGTTTGACAATTATGACAGTGGCAGAAAACATAAATAAACATAAGTTAATGACAGCAGCAGTGAGGTGAGATCAGCTGTGTTAACATTAAAAATAAGTGATGACAGGAATATTAGAAGCAAAAAGGTCGTCATGTTGTCAGTCTCAGAGCATCTGTGACCGCATTTAAATGAACTGCTTCATTAACACTGTAAAAGATGAAAAATACCAGAAAAACAAGTGAAAACCAAATCATAGCTGTGAAGCAGAAACACTAAACTTCAATCAAAACTGTGAGGAAGAGCAGCGACGCAGCGGGATGTCGTGTTCATCTCACGTTCACCTTTATGAATTTTAAAGAATTCAGATGTGCAGCATTCGATGCAACACGCCGACATCATGTGACGCGTGTCATAAACAAGCACGTCCTGTGTCGTCAGTGTGAGCACACACACACACAGCAGCAGCAGCATGTTGATGCACATCAGCTCTCAGCAGCAGGTTTATCACTTTCTCTGCATGGACCAGCAACGGCACGTCAGGCCGGTGTGTTTGTGTGTGTGTGTGTGTGTGACGACGTGCTCTGACTGGGAGGCTGGTGTGTGACGAGTGTCGTCCCCCCCCCGTCGTGTCATTGTTCAAACCGTTCACCGTCTTTTCTTTCTCTGTGTCTGGAGGCCCGATATTGTTTTAAATCCACAAGTCACAAATCTTTGCACTGGAAAAATGACCATAACCAACTGTGTTTATAAGCTTATATGTACGGAAGCCCTAAGCAGACATGGTTTAATTTTTTTTTACAAGCCATTTTGTCGAGATAACGAGATAATAACTCATTATCTCAAGAAAACAAAGATCTTTTTTTTTAACGACTTATTATCTTGTTATTTCGAGAAAACAAAGTTCATTTTTTGTTTTAACGAGTTATTATCTCTTTATCTCAAAAAAACAAAGTTCGTTTTTTTTTGTTTTAACGAGTTATCATCTCATTATCTCGAGAAAACGGCTTGCAAAAAAAGAAATAAACCATGTCCGATTAGGGCTTCCATATATATGAGCTCAGTCTCACCACCAGAGAAAATACATTTCAAGGACATTTAGTGAAAAATATCTCAAATGTGAGTCACAAAAATAACCTTTGTGTTTATTTTTGCATCTTAGTGCTGCAGCTGTGAAGTAACGAACAAGACGTCACTGGTTCATTTATGCAAAAACAGTTTGACTCATAAACAGATTATTAATAAAAATCTGATCACAAATCTTATAAAGTTTAAAACAAGAACCAAACACTTCTTGGTGTGCAACTCGATTAAAAGTTGAGATGGAAAGGAAATGACAACAAAGCCATTAGTTCAAACGAGAACCAGGATTTTTCCGGCAGTGAACGATAATCAGATATTCACCTCCTGTTCATGGCAGACATTAAAGTGGTTCCTTTAATCCGCTGTCGCATTACACTTTGGAAAGATGACGGCCTCCGTCTGTACAGTCGGACCGTCAATCGTAAATTTGCGACCAGCAGAAAGACATCACAGTAAATTAAAAATCTGCTGTGCCACACTTTTTTTGTGGTTATTATGTAATTACTATAAAATACTGCTTGATTTATTCCAATGACAGAATTTTAATAAAGCAATTACAGGTCGATTTCTGCAGATGAAATGGCCGCCGTCCCTAACAAGTCAGATTAATAACAGTCATACTTATTAACTGTCTCCTTGCATAGATTTAATATGGCTGAAGGAAAAACGACAGCTCTCAGTCCTCATGACACTCCAGGAAAAAAATGTGGAGTATAGAGAGGAAGGAAAACCATAATCATAAAGGAGTATAAGATTCATTTATAATACAAAGGAGGTGATATTTCATCGTTAAGGGAAACAGATACCACCATAGCTTATGAGAAGATGAAAGTGAAAAATCTCTGTCACCTCATTTAGTTGGTGTCCTCGAAGGAAATGAATATTCATGAGAGTGTAATCAGTGAATATGAAGAGATGGAGCAGACATTCGTGTTGAACTCATTACATCTGAGTGGTCATTTCAGTGGAACAAAGGAGCCGCCGCACCATGTGACGCTCATCAGTTCAGATGACACCGGTGATCAGCTTCAGCCTCACAGAGCTGATGTGCCTCCTGGAGATGCTGGAGATGCTGTTGCTGCAAAGTCAAAGAGCTCCGGTGGCCGAACGATCAACTTTCTGAGAGATTTCTTCAAGCAGTTATTGCAAATGTTGCTAAATTGTAAAGTTGACTGATACAACACAAAATAACTGAGTTTACAGGGCTTCTGAAATCCAAATTAGTTTAGAAATCAGGCAAGATTTCCAGAAACAGAAGATAAGATCATAAAAAGCAACTTTTTCCAACTGTAATTCAGCTTCAGAGTTAGAAACGTCCTTTAAAAATAATAATAATGGTTTAAGAAAAGAGAGCTTTTTCACAG
>JAPZDY010000006.1:19711835-19723548 GCA_029783645.1 Ctenochaetus hawaiiensis | reverse complement strand
GCAATTTTTTAGAAAAGCTGCCGCGAATTCAGGCATTTTAGGCCGCAACAATCTTGAAAAACACCCGCGAAATCCTGAAGAAACTGGTAAATATGTTTTTAATTGCTTTTAAGTTGAGCATTTTACACGACTCTGTCGAGATTGACTTGTTTCAGAAGAGAGCCTCAAGTGGCCTTTTGAGGAACTGCAGTTTTTAACTGTGTTGGCTTCATTTTTTAAAGTCTTAAAGGTGCAGCTCAGTTTTCAGCCCCGGCGTTGGTTTACATCTCTTTTATACTCTCATTAGAAAAACACAGAAGCAACAGTTGCAGCATTTGTTGTACAGTTTGATTAAAAAAAAGTGCCGCTGTGAGTATTTTAATAACTTCCTTTTCAAAAAAGACAAGCTTGCTTTACTCTCATTAAACTCTGCGGACATGAACCATCTTCTCTGACCTGCTTGTGCTACTTTATGTGGACATGAAGCAAGTTACAGATTCACACTTACATTTATAAAACTGTGTGAATATCCAGGTTTAAAAATACCAGAAACTTACATGAAATACAGAGAAAGTGAAGCAAAAAAAACATCAAGTATCTCTTTTACAGAAGAGGAGAAAAAATCCATCTTTTTCCCTGAAAACCACAGCGACATGAAAGTATGATCTAACATAAAATGGAGCCTCTCAGATTACTGAGCTGTACTCGAGTACAGTAAGTGTGTGAGTTCCTTTACAGTCGTGATGATGCAGTGTTTTAACTCGGCGAGGCGAAGCAGAAAAGCACAGCAGCCTCTCCTGAATTCAGGCCGACGCAGCATCTGCTCCGGGGCGCGATGGGAGCCGCTCGCCTCTTTCTGTTGGCTCCGTTTTTACTGGTGGAATAAATACAAAGGCACAGAGGAGTCAGCTATATCCTGGCACGTAATGTCATGTTGACAGAGCGGTTAAAGTGATATCAAAGGTGTTTCCTAAGGCGAGAGAACAGAAAATGGCTTTATAAAATAAAATGGAGGGACAAAGTGAGGCGATGCCAGGAACAATAACAAACGCTGTCATGCAGATTTGTCAACTCGTATAAGTTTGGCTTCCTTTACTGCCTGCGGACTGTAAAATAAAATAAAAAGAATGACTTAAACTGGAAAGAGAGGTTTGGTAGCAGCGGGCATGTACTCGCAACTTCGCTTATCTTCTGCAGGAACCGGAGGAGAAGGAGATTATTTCAGTCTGAGGACAAAGACAAAGGTCCTGTCGGGTCGGCTGAGCCTCGGTTCATCTGAGGATTAGTCTCCGTCCTGAGGAGTCTGTGAATAAAGAGTTCAGAGGTCTTTTCTGTGCTCATTCACAAACACAGAGGCCGAAAAAGATCCCAGGAATTCACTGAATCCTGCATCAGACGGTGTAAGTGAAGTTTTAACACTCCTGTAAAATGTCTGAAACATCTGTAAGCTAACTGAGTCTTAAAAACGTGTAAATGCACAAGCAGAGTGTCAGTCAGGTGTTTTCATTAAGACTTATTCGTCGGTTCTGTGTCTTTTTTATCTTTTAGCTTCATGTATTCGAGATGAGCTGCACACATGCAGCTCTGCAACAACACAACGGTGTGTTCATGTTTTGTTTTTTTTTTTACAAGTTTACTTTCCCTGAAACTTGGAAACATGATTCTCCACAGGGACTCGAACACTGACGAGTGAGTCTTGGATTTAATATTCAGCCTGCATGTCTGCGTTCTTGTGTTTGTGCACGAGTGTACACATGCCCCGCAGCATCCAGGTTTCCTTTTTTTTATTTCATTTTTAAGCTTTATTCCTTATGGAAGTTAACGGAGCACTTTTAGTGTTTTCAGACGAGGACCTGCTTCAAATTTCATCAGTTTCCACACTTTCTCAAAGCATTTTGACTTCATCTTTGAAAACTTTGGCATTAAATGTTTCGCTCAGAGGCAAAATAATCTGTAAAAGTAGGGAGGCTGTTGTTTCTGCGTCTTTTTGGTGTTAAAACACTAATTTTTCTGAAGAACGGCGCATATAATATTGACAGGAGAGCGAGCTGGGAAGGAAATGATGAATAAGAGGAGAGACCAACTGGGAAAAGGTGAAAGAAAAGAGGCAAAAAAAAGATGGAGGGAGTAAAGAGAACTGTCTTTGAAGGCAACACGCTGACTGACAGACTGAGTGTTTGCCTGAGGTCGTTGATTACCAGACGTTGCGTTAGGAAACACACGCTGAAACACTGAACGCACCACAGAAGAAGACAGCCTGCGTGATCTCACATGTTGATGCACCGAACTGATGATCTTCTGTCTTTACTGCACAAATAAACAACTGATTTTCGCCTCTTGTGACCAGTGCATTTAAAAAATTTAAAAACAGCTCTGAACTCTTTATGAACCGACATAAAAAAAAAACATATTACGGCCCGGTTTGTTTTTTTATTGCCGGACAGCTGTAGCATTTTGGTTTTTATTACCAAGTGGACACATTTAGAAAAAACATCAAAAGTTATAAGTAACCTGATGTGGTAGTTTTGAGAGCAGCGAGTACCGAACTATCACAGTTTGGCTTCCTGAAATCTGGTTTCTGACGGCGTTGTGCTGCAGGAAGATAGAGAAGTGATTTCACTGCTTGATGGTGGAGGAAAAGAGCAGCAGAGATGAAAAGATGTGAGTCGGAGGGAAGAGGCTGAGAGATGCAGAAGAGTGAGGAGAGGAGATAAGTGAAGAAGTAGTCTGAGAGAGAGAGAGGGGAAAAAAAGAGATTAAAATGTGAAGAGGAGGAGAAGAAGCTTAGGTGGGCAGGCGGAGGAGGAGGAGGATAAAGTGGAGAGGGGCATTTGACGGCCTGGCTCGTCTCCAAAGGCCTCCGGCGGCGATCCAGCTGCTTCTGAAGGCCACTTTCGAAAAGCCTGTTAGCAGTGCCAACAATACAGAGAGGAAGAGCAGAGACCCTGAGAAGGAGAGAAGGAGAGGGGGAACAGGTGAGAGTCAGGGATGGAAATGAAGAGAGAGAGAGGAAGTGATCTGCCGGGACAGACCACGCCCACCTTCATGTTCAGCCTTCAGTTTGATCTCAGGTGCACATCTGTAAAGCTAACGAGCTGCTTTTTGCACATCTGTGAAGCTTTTGTATGAACACACATCCGTAAACACCCGGCAGAGGCGTCAAACCTGCGTCCGTGAAGCTTCCAGCAAGCAGCAGCTTCTCCAGGAGCTCATCATCACACACACACACACACACACAGATTCAGATGATGGACACACCAGCCATGCTAATGTAAATGTTTTTTTTTTTTGAAGGTGTTTCATCCAGTAAACTAGATGTTTGGAATAATTTTACATTTAAAAACCCGTCAGAGCAGCGGAGAGCGAGACGCGTGCTGCTGTCCGCGGTGCTGAAAAGGTTGATGAATTGATTTTCAGGTAACTTAGCATCGCATCCGTCTGCAGGCCCTCTGCATATCAAACACATCAAACACAACATCATAAATATCTGACCTTTACATATTAAAAAAACACCGTCCAGCTTGCTTTTTTTTAAATGAAATGTGTTAATAAGCATAAATAAGCTCAGCTGGTGCACAAAAGCTTCACTTCAGCCCGCGTTGCATATGAATGAGCCTCTAATTTAGATCTCGTTTATTCTTTGTATCGGCCTCCTGAATAGAAGCAGCATCAACAAGTTATGAATGTGTCACATTAAATTAACATCCTAAAATCAGACCTCTGTCCATAATTTGAATTTTTAATCAAGGAGGAGCAGAGGCAGCTCTAGAGACTGAACACAGAGCTCACAGTCGGTTTGCCTTCTTTGCATATCGTTGTTAAAACATTTGTTTTTTGAAGATGTTGTTTACAAGATGCAAATATCGCTTGTCTTCTCCTGCAGGTGATGCAACAGAAGGCAACTGAAACACCAAAAGCTTCTTAATCTTTGATATTTTTCGAGATGTCTTTTGTTAAACAGACTCTTTAGAAGCTCGGTTTAAATGTCTGAGGAACGCAGAAGATGCAGAAGATCCTCTTTGACTCTGGATGCTTGTGAGAATTTACTCGTCTCATTTTATCTTATTTTTTTCTCTCGGTCGGTGAAAGAGGACTGTTGTTATAAATAACCAACAAAACCCTTTTCTGCTCATCTCTGGACCAGCGAAGGAGTTAGAAAAAAAAAAAGCGTTCCCTGTCACTTGGCTCAGAATAATGGATGCAGGAAATCCTCCCATGAGGCTTTATGATAATAGGCCCATATGTGCCGGCCGCGGTGACGGTAATTAATTGCTACACAAAACCTACGAGGTCGCTGTGCGCAGAACGGTGACCTCCAGACACGAGTGCAATGACACAGGGGGGGTTTTAAAGAGCCGAGAGCAGCGGGGGGGAGGCATCTGGGGGTATTTAGCAATTTGACCTTTTCCCATAAGGCACCAGCTCACGGCGTCGTTCCTTTTGTCAGAAGATTTGAGAAGCTGAACACAAACTGAGATCAGCAGGGGATTCAAACACAGCCATCGTTGGTGCAGCTCTGTGACTCCTCTCTGTGGTCACCAACAACATGGAGGAGGAGGAGGAGGGAGGAGAAGGTGCAACAGATGAGTGAGGAGAGAGAGGAGGTCAGAGGGGAGGAAGTCAGAGGATGGGAAGATGCTGAGATAGAGAGATAAAGAGGGAGGCAAAGAAAAACAGAGCCAAGCGAAGAGATGAGGAGGGAGGGACGAAGAGGAGAGGCAATTTAGTTACAAAACGGGAGTGAAAACAAAAGAGCAGGAGAAAGAAGGATGGGACAGGAGATGAGGAGGAGAAGGAGGAGAGAGAGAGAGAAGTCATCTGATGAAAATGGAGAGTGAAAGAGTCAAGAGGGAAGGATTTAAAAAGGGTGAGAGAACAAGAGGGGAGGGAGGGAGGAAGAGGAAGAAGAGCTTTACAAGACACATGCAGACTGAACAGAGAGGAGGAAGACTTCTGATGATGATGAACGAAAGGAGAGCAGATGATGGAGTGAAGAGGAAAGACTTGACGAGAGCAGAAACAGAAGCCAGAGGAGTCGATGTGAGTCGACAAATTAGACACTAAAGTGAAAATAACTGGATTTATTCCCAAGAAATAAATAAAGAAATGAGCGATCACATGAGGGATCTTTGCTTCCTGCATCTCCACTTTCTCAGGTTCAGAGAACTTGATCCTGAAGCAGCTCAGATACCAAAAACTGGAACAGAACCTGCATTGTTCTCATTCAGGAGACAAAAACAGAAACAAGAAGCCACGGCTTCAGTCTCTGAGCAGGAAAATCCTCTTCTGCATCATGAGAAGAACATTACATCTGTGAGAATTATCACAGTTCTGCAGAGTTAAACATGTGATATCAGCAGAAAGCAGCCAACAGTCACAATAACTGTTGTTCTAATCGTGTGTTTAAGACAAAGACGACTGGACCAACAGAATAAAAGCATGACTGCAGGTTTGTCTTTAAAACTCAAAAACAGATGGAGACCTTCTCCTCAGTTTGATCTGTAATATTATGAAAAATCTGATTATTTCTTTCAACATAAAGTAAAATAATATTGATAATGTGGTACCATGAACACCACACAGCGACACCCTCCATCATCTAAACATCTGCAGTGAAGCTCATTAAAAAAGGCACCTGAACCTCTCAGAGCTCCACAGCAGCAGGTCGATCTGGAAACTCACCTGTGCAAACGTTTCTCTGAGTCTGAGTGCGACGCTATGAAAGAGCGAGTCGCTCGGTCGGGAGGAAGGAAACTGTAGAGTACCGATACTGTCGGCATGGCAACGCTGTTCGCTTTGACCACGTTTCGATCCCCTGAGACGAAGAAGATGGAGCTCTTAGAGGACGGAGATGCAGAACAGGAAACCTTTTCATGTGGATGGTTTGACTGAAAAATTACAGACTTTCAGCTCTTTATTATATTTAATTTTCTAAAACTAAAATCAAAGAGGTTCTTTGTTTCGGACTCAGAGGGAACCGCAGGCATAAATTGATATAATATCCATAATTATGTTTTCATCGTTGTATAATCACCTGAAAATAAGAAGTGTGGTGTTTCCATCACCTCAGAGGGAGAAGGTCTCCTCCCAGAAGATCTGCCATGAGAAACAGCTGGTGAGGTGAGAGGAGCGTTTCATGCAGAACATCATCAACAACACGACTTCACCGACAAAAACACAACGTACCAGACATCTGGGAAATCTTTACATTTTGATGGATGATGATCTTCTCAAAGCTCACTGAGCTTTTTTGCAATGATGAAAATATTTCAAGCTTCTATCAAAAATCATTTCATTTCATAAAAGTAACTTTTGAAAATCATGTAGAAACTTCAGACTTGTTTTTTGCAGTCAGTCAGCATCAGGTCGGCCTTGTGTTCAGTCCAACACATGTTGTTTATGTGATATTAATCGGTAAAAAGACCAAAAATGCCTCTGTGCCGTTCTGTCGAAGTGCTGGTGAGAAGTTTTGACAACAAACTCAGAATTCAGCAGCTTCTGAATTCAAAAGATCCATATTCCACATTCCTGCTTGTTATTTTTGTTTGCTGGGTTTAAGTTCTGACAGCAATAACCTCAGTGTCTTCACTCAACATATGATGCATTTACAATATATTTTATTAGCTGCTAACTCTCTGCTAATCAAGCTTTTTTTAATTAAAAAGTAAATCACTTTCTACCTGTAATGTGAAAGATGCTCTCATCAACCTTTTTCTGAGAAGAACAACAAAACATTTCAGCAAACACGCTGCCCAGCTGCAAACAGCGGACAGATAAAGCAGAAACAGATATTTTTAGTGGATTTGGACCAAAATGAAACTGCAGCTGAAAGGAGAGTAAATATCAGACTTTTATTCATGAGGGACTCAAACCTTCTCCGACAGGGTGAGAGCTTCGCCGGATGTCTCCTGGATGCATAATTAAATCTGCAAACAGGTTAGCTAGAACAACTTTATTTGTCAGGTTTCGTGTGCATCAGCTTGTTTATGTGTTTTTTTGCCCCCTAGTGGCTAAAAACTGTAATGCAGCCGACTGTGTGACGCTCCTCCAAAAATAACATCTCTTTGCTCCAAAAAAACACACAAAAAAAAGACCCCTGGGAGAGTTACTTAAATGTTGTGATATCTAGCTCTTTGAGATTGCCTCTGCTTGTTTGATTTTAAAAAAAAAGAAAAGAAAGTGTGTTTATCAGGATGAAACGTGTGATAAAGATCCAAATCTTCACAAAAAAAATATCTGAAACAAATATTCATTTAATTTCAGACAAATAAAAACATTAAAAACATTGTACAATCGAGGGAATTTCCAGCAGCTGTGGTGATTCCTGATGTACTCATCCAATTGCCTGGTGCTATTACTCACACACACTCACACACACACTCACACACACACTCAGGAGTTGTGTTCCCTGCTCAGTATTAACACCATCCTCCAGACTTGCCTTGGGCGGCTGCAGTCTGAGCGAAAGTGAGCAGCGACTGAATTATTGAACAAATCGAGGTCCCGGGCTGTGTGTTTATACGGTATTGGTAATGAGGCCGCTGGAGATCACGCCGTCAGCCGTTGAGAGAAATGAGATCTTCATAAGCTCCGCGGTGTGTTTGTTGTGTCTGTGTTAGTGTGAACCTGTGCACAGATGATGACCGCACCGTGCTTCGCTCCCAACCTTCCCAAGGACCTGCTGCTTGATCACTTCATTTACTGTCTGCATTATCTCCAGATGCTCGAGTGGAGCTCCTCATAAATGTTTATCCAAGTGTGTGTGTGTGTGTTTGTCTGGAAGGACTTTCACAAAAGCCAGTGGAAGTGAAGGGAGTCATGCTCAGGTGGTGCAGAGCTGCAGGGCCTCGCATGGAGGAGATCCAGTGTGTGTTTGCAGCGTTTGTTCAGTCCACAAACCAGGATGCTGCCTGGTTTTTCTCTGACTGAACCGTCCACAGAGAGTCTGAGCTGCTCGCCGCTTCCAAGTTTACAAACGAACTTTCACCTCGAGTTTTAGAGAAGCTGTATACCTCCATAACTTTGGAGGTAAAACATCTCTGACTTTAAAAGTCTGTTCTGTCTGTCAGGAAAAAAGCAAAACAAGCCTGTTTTGTTCTGACAGGAAGTGTGTGTTTTCATGCAGAATGCTCTCCATTCATCGCCCTGCAGGTTCGGTCTCAGTTTAAACCAGGAAACAGATCACAGTTGCTTTCAGGTAACTTCATGATGACATGAATGTTAGGAACTAACCTGAGACGTCGTCAGACACTGTGCATGTTGTAGATAAAAGACAGAGACAGCTGAAAGGATCAAACCCTTCAGCTGAAAAAAAACAAGGATTCTCGATGGATAACAAAAGTCTGCATCCATCATTTCAACAGCGACACTGAAGAAAACCTGTAAAAATCCATTTCCTGGGTTCAGGAGTCGGACATGTGAACATGGACACGCGTGTTTGAGTGTCGTCAGCAGCTTCAACATCAACACCCTCCATGATGACAAAGGTCAAGGTCTTTTTTTAACCACCTGGCAGAAAAAGTTACAAACAAAACAAAATGTAATTGCTAATAGGAAGAAAAGGTCTTGGGTTTTTTAGTTCAGCGGTTCGAACAGTTACTTCCTGTCTCTTCTGTCCCGTCAGCTCATATTTCTGTCCTCCATGTTTCTCTCTGTGATCCCTTAAATCACGTCGTACTGCTGCAGACTGAAACCTGCCTCTGCAGAGCTTTAAGTTCTCCTCTACTCGCCTTCACAAGCCTCAAACCACCGAGTTCAGAGTGAAAATCCATGATCACATTCTCTCCGTCACACACACTCACACACTCCTCTTGTTACGGCCGAGTGGTCGGACGTGACGTGACTTCCTTCGGCCCGGTCGTCCATAAGAGACCTGTTTTGTTTTCAGAGGTTCATCCCTGATCATTTCCTGCTGACAGCCTGCTGCTCGCTCATCATATCCCCCCTCCATCTCCACTCCTCCATCCCTGTTACATTATTTAAACTGTGGTTTAAATGTAAATAACCGGGCCGGCGTTTGGGCTCAGCGGACGGAGGACTGCGGTCGAGCGCTCGAGGAAATGTTTGTGCTGAGTCGTAGCTGAGGAGTGACGCCACAGTGGTGACGTGATGTGGGATTAAACTGAGTCACGGCGCAGTGGAAAGGCTTGTGGTGAAGCTGTGGAGGAGGAATTTTACATTTTTAGATGCTCCAAAGTCCTACAGAGACATGTTTTCTTCAGATATGCCTCACTAATCATTATTCACCCCCTGACAGATTAAAAACAGAGAAATGGTCTCCTCATCTGGAAACCATTCCTCTGTTTTGAACAAATTTTATAGCCCAAGTCATTCTTGCAAACCTCATTTGTTTAAATTTGTTGTATTTTGGATACCTAATGGCTAAACTTTAAAAATAATCTAAACTTTTCTAAATAATTTCTTGAACATTGGATGTTTCCCACAAACTTTAAAACATGTTAATTGGTGCAACAGTCACACACACAATAAAAAGCAGTCAAATCTCAGCCGTCTTCGATAACTTCAGATCAAGTTACTGTCCGTTTATTCTACAAAATTATAAAATTTAATCTATGCATAACGAAACTGACAAAAAAGCCAAGAAAAATCATCCCAATCTAGAAGTTTCTAATTAGATTCAAACATCTTAATTCCAACACAAATGAGCTCATAATTCAATTCTGGCACCACTTGTTTTGTTTCGTTCACACATTTTAACAAGTTTCAGATTCTTGTGCTATTTCTATGAAGATGACACTCTGCTCTATATAGCCATGCATACTAACGATCTCGTACATGTTTGTCCTTGATGTCAGCGAATGCATCACCACATATTCTATCCAATTGAACAAGGGTTAGCAAAACTAAAGGCCTCAATAACGGATCCAAAAAGGAAAAAAAAAACAAGAAATTTGAACTTGCAGTGAACCATATTAGCACATTATTAGCATATTGGTCCACTTCCTTGCGAGTCATTGTAAACCCAAATCAAACTTTCTAGTTATTAGCATAAGAAAACTACAAAAAAGCAGCTCCATATTATATAGATTTGTTTTGTTCAGGGTGGAAGGTTCTGATTAAGCTGTAATGAATTTGCTGTACGGAATAAAAGTGCTCACATTAGTCCTGTTTTTAACTTCTTCTTCTGCCTTCCGGTTAATCTGAGGACAATTTTTACATTTTTTTTCTATTTACCATGAACTTCTCTTTGTGCAGCATCCAGTGTATTAGATCAAACATGCCAACATGTTCTCACCATCATACAGACGCTCAAATGTACACATAAAAAACATCTCAAGGTGCTGCAGAGTTTTGGCATTTAATGACCTGAGAAGAAGGTCGGACTGAATATTCAGTCAGACATTTATTATTTTTCCTCTTCCTCTGTCCTACTTACTGTTCCAGCTCCAACGTTGCAGCTGTGAATGAAAGCATTGTAGTCAGACCTGCTCATTCTCCTGATCTGTTAGATGCTCCCTCACATACAAACACAACTAACAGCTCAGCTCCTTTGCTGCCAACACCGACACATCGCTCAGTCTGCACCTGCCAAACGCCGCGTTGCATGGAGGTGTCTGACATTCAGGAGCTCCAATCCCAACAACACTAATCAAACAGCAGATACAAGGCTCTCTCACACACACACACACACACACACAGCTCTCTTATCAGCAGCTGGCAGCACAGGTCTGAACTCTCTCTGTGTTAAGTTCATTTCAATATTCTGAATTCAACGGCACTCCAGTCCACTGCAGTTCAACTAAGTTCAGTTTGATTCCATTCAGCTCAGTTCAGTTCAGTTCATTTCAATGCATTCAGTGCATTTCTCAGCTTATAAGAAACGAGTCACAGAGTGTTTTTTTTTTGTGATTGTGACCAGAACAGCGGTGTGTGTTTGACAAAAAAAACACTCTGAGCTCAAGAGAAGGTGTGTGTTTGAATCTGCAGTGTCATGTGTGCATGTAAATCGCATGTTTACAGACACGTAACTGCAAGAATCACCTTTGTAAATTACAGATTGTGTCACTTTTCATTGATGAAACACAAACATTGTTCAGCCAAACAGCAGCTAGTGAAGCTTTTATCATTTAGCAGCGTTTTGTCTTTATTAGCAGCCACAGATGCTGCCAGACAGGAGAGACGGTTTTATTGGCGTCTATAAAGCAAATGTTTTCTCTTACAGCTTAAAAAAAAAAAAAAAAATGCTGCGACATTGACAACGCCCTTTTTTTTTCCAGCCCAATATTGAAATTATGCTCTAAATGGAGGATCTCACTCTTGAAAATTTGCATTAAATGAAAACATGCAGTAATGCAGAGGAGGCCGTTTGCCCTTCATAGAGGAAAGTGGACGGACGAGCAGCACATCTGACTTTCATGAAGGAGACTCAGTTTTCACACCAAATCACATCACAGGCTGCAAATAAAGACGAACCGAGACGTCGATGAAGACCTCAAGTCGATACACGGCGGTCTGTTTGTACCGAAATACTTCAAGAAAACATCTAGAACTGTTCACAAGGAGACTGAGTGCGTCTGTGTGCACAGATTTATATCAAGACTTCTTCTTTCTGAACTCTCACCTTCTCCACCAAAGAGCATCTGTGAGATCAGAGACATGCAGCACTTCCTGCTTTTGTTGTGATCTAAAGAAACATCATTCAGTCCCTCCAGGAATTCGCGATGTTGCGATCGCAACAATTAACGAAAATTCAACCAATCTCCGTGAATTCTGC
>JAPZDY010000006.1:19625673-19640540 GCA_029783645.1 Ctenochaetus hawaiiensis | reverse complement strand
AGAAAAGCTGCTGCGAATTCAGGCATTTTAGGCCGCAACAATCTTGAAAAACGCCCGTGAAATCCTGGAGGGACTGAATAAACTCAGTTCTCTGTGTGTTTCTGTCCGTGGTGCAGAAACGGTCAAACTCAGACTGTTCGTGTCCTTTTCTGTCATGCTGAGGTTGTTAAAACTCATCTTTCTTTTTTTAATGAGAAATATATCATCATACTTCACAATTAAAGCTCCACATCCGTCATCAGTGCTGTTTATTGCTGCTAATACTGTATCGGCGCTGTCTTACTGCCGCTGAAATATGAACGGAATAATAATCAGCCATTTAAGCACCAAGACGTCACCTGTTTGTTTGTGGACTTCTGTGTTTGAAATCTTGTTCTCGGCTTTATTTCTCAGCTTTCTATAGAACCAAAAGTGATGATAGTTGGATGAACGAGTGGACGAGAGGAAACACATTAACACTAATGACGGAGTGATGAGCGATGTAAGAGACAAATAGCAGCTGCTGTCATTCAAAGGAGATTTTCCTGCAATTATGTAGAACTGTGGGTCTTAAAATAACTTAAATGAGTCATAGAAGAATTCATCGCTGTTTTACAAAAGGAAACATTAACTAAACAGGAAACAGGTTTATTTTTGAAGTCGAGTGTGAACATTTTAATGCATCTCCAGATTTCAAACGCACCTTCATTTCACAGAGATGTGTTCAAAGTCTTGTGTGTAGTTTTATCCTGAATTTTATTCCCCTTTTCTGCCCCTGAAACTCATTTTCTTAAGTTTCCTTCTGCTCCTCATTCTGCTGTAACTGCAGTTACTTAAAGTTCTCTAGCAGACTTTTTGGAAAATTGCATCTAAAAGTAGAAAAATCAACTGAAGTTTTCTCTTTTTATTCTTTTATAAAAGCAGTTGTGCTGTTTAGTTCCTCTGTTCATCCTCTGCTGTCATCCTGACTAAGAAGACAGCAGGAGTAATCAGAGTAAATCTGATCGCAGAGGAACCGGATGGATCTGTGGGAACCTCCGATGGAATCCAGTTTATCTACGAGAATATTTAACATTATTCTGAAAAAACCTCCAAGTAGGAAAAACACGTCTGCGTTCTTACAGTTGATTTTCGTCATCAAAGTCTCGGAAATTGAGTTTAAATAACGTCTGCCGGCCTTTCGCACGCAGGCCTGCTGTTTTTTCGACCTGGGGATGATTCACAAGCACAACACGTCCAGGACTCCAAACCCCCCGTCGCCACAACAGCGCCAGAATTTTAATATGTTTTACACAGAGGGGGGGGATTACATGGAGGAGGCTTGAAAACAGTCCACAGTTGCTTTGGGATTTTAAAAGGTCTTGATCTCCATTTGCTCATCAGAACCTGAGGGATCAAAGATGATGGAAAAACAAAAAAAACATCTTTTGCAGTAGAAGATCACATCGCATTTTTTCTCTCCTGTTTCTTTCTCGCTCTTCTTCTATCACGTTCACGTTCTTTTATCTTTAAAAAACGATCCGGCGGATGATTCCACATTTTTTTAATGACTTGGATGGGAAGCGAAGGGTCAGACTGGCCGGACGTGTTCGAATCAAAGACGCCACAGAGTCGGTTTCCTCTTATCATCGCCGGTCAGATCCTCCGTCTTCTGCTCCTCTGGTGTCCAGACCGAGTCGATGGAGGCTTCTGCAACAGCACTGCAACACCTCTGACCGGCTGACCGCATGCATGCTGCAAGGCATCCTCTTATTTTTATAAGATTTTGAGAGAAAAGGGCAACAAAAACAAGACAGCTCCTTCCTTGCAGACTGTATTTGTTGAGTTAGAGGGAAACATGTTTGTCTTCAGTTTCCTTCAGCGACCAGCTTCACAGAAATGCACTTCTGCAGCCTCTGGCTTGCTGCTGCACTCATTTATTTACCCACTTCTAGGGGAAAAAAAATAATATATTTCGCCTGCTGCCACCTTAAAAATAGTTAAACTTAATTTACCAAATGCGGCGTGCATAAGCATTTGGTGTTTTGCCGTGTTTAAATGAGCTTTGGCTTCCAGAGAGAGAAACTAAATTTATCCTTTGGGTCTCTGTCTGCAAAAGTAAACACGACTCCCAACGAAAAAATATGAAAAGTTCACTTTAAATTAGTGAAGGAGGCAGTTTTTTCACTCCGGCTTTGCAAATCTCTTGAAGTTATAATTAAGTTATAATTAAGCTGTTTGGTTTCTGTAAAAATGAGGTCAGTGAGGTGAAAGAATGTCTTTATAAGTGGACGGATGGAGGTTTGTTAGTTTTAAACTTCACATTTTAAACACATGATCGTCCTCTTTTGTGGGAAAACTGCTCATTATCAGTTTGTGTTCATATCAGATACACTGACTAAGGTGAATTGTTCAGTCTTAACATTTAAACGATGTATATAATAATATAAAAAAGCATAATTCTGGATTCTGCTGATGTGTTTAACGTGTATGTAATGTTTGCTGATAGATCAGTTTGTGATATCAAACACTTTGACTGGATTAAAACAGATTAACAGAGATTAGGGCGACAGTTTAATGAGTCTAACACGGTTTGTGTACAGAGTTTGTACCTGGTGATCTGTTTGTGTAACAGAATAACATCTTTCCTCGCAGCATCAGGTGTGTGTGTGTGTGTGTGTGTGTGTGATATCAGGTTTAATTTCTCCCCACACAGCCATCTTGCCCCATAGATAAATAACAGGTGTTTGTGATCAAACTGCAGGTGTCAGGAATAAAATGGCAGGTGTTGAATACAGCCAGCGATTCGTGTTCATGGCTCTGCACCATATTGGCAGGAAATACATGAAGAAAACACGACGACGAGTCTTGGCTGCTGCACCATTTTCTGCTGCTCTGACTCATCCTCGATGCTCACGATAAAAACAGAGGAAACATAAAGCAAACTTAGTTTCCTCTCTTGACTTTGAGGACATTTTCAAACAGAAGAGCTTAAGGGAGCAAAGATCTCCGTTAAGACAAACAGTCGACTCCAACATGCAAATCTGCCTGCATGTAAATGTTCGTGTACATAATCTACACTTCCATGGCCACAATTCTCACTAAAGTTTAATGGGCTCTTCTGCAGTTGATGCTCCACTTTTTCACCAAGTTTCATTAAAATCTGGCCTTTTTTTATCCTGCAGACAAACAGTCAACATCACCTTCGTGGCAGGGAATTTATTCCCAGTATGATGATGATCCCACCTGCCTGGGACTGTTTTAACTGAGCCTTTAGTTCGTTTAATGTCCGTTAACATGATCATGAAAAAAATGCATCTTTAATACACTTAAAGCTCACATTTTTTATCATCAACCAAACAAAAGTATGAAACCTCAGTTTAAATGATGACAGACAGTTGCATGTGATTAAGGATCCAATCAGATGCCACAACAAAACATCCCTGATGATGATTATCCCATCTCTTATATAAAACCAGCAGTGTTTAGGAGAGTTTTGCAGAGTTTGGTTGATGGGTAATAAAGATCAGACTGAGTGTGATGGTTGTGTTGCTGCATCCACAGATAGAAACACATCATTATTGATATCTGATCACATTATGGTTGTTTCTGGATGGATTTGCTTTAAATTTTGTTGAATTCATGGCTTGTTGATTTAAAAACAGTAAAAGAAAACATGAACTGATTGTGATTGTGTCTTTGTTTCTCACAGGACGGCATGGGCAACCTCAGAATAACAGAGAAAGGCCTGAAACTGGAGGGGGACTCGGAGTTCCTCAAACCTCTCTATGCCAAAGAAATCCAGTCCAAACCAGTAAGTCTTTTACAGAAACATACACATGGACGCCGCTCTCTCCATTTCAGACGCCACAGGGAATGAAAATACAGCAATTATACTGACAAACTGAAATGAGAACACGTTGATGTTTGGTCTCATAAATGATCAAACTGTACTTTCACTTCACCTGCTTTCACAATCTAATTCATGTCATCACGTGTCTCAGTGTCGCTCTAACAAAGCTGAAATTCTGAGCTGCTTTAAACCTCCGTGACACAGTTTGTGTAAAAGAAAACACACAACAACAACAACAACATGTCTCACAGGGGGGAAGCTGAAGCCATCCGTCCGTTTCCCATCACACACTTGGGTCAGGTTTTAGTGCCAGCAGACTGAGCTGAGGAGCCCAAATGTACTGTTCTCCGCCCACTCGTCCTCCTGAGGGATCCTGAAGTGTTCGCAGGTCAGATTAGATGTGGAGTCTGTCGAGTGTCGGGTTTCCTTTCAGAAAGCCTTCACAGTGAAGGAGAAGCTGAAGTTCATCACATCCAGCAGATAAAAGTCCGACTAAACCCTGTGATTCTGTGTCCGATGGTCATTTCCTAAAGATTGTGACCATAAAGCTGGAAAGTGCACTGACCTATAAATTAAGAACAAAGTCCAGATGTTGGAATAAAAACCTCTGTGACTATCGAGGTGCTGAAGCGGGTTTTTGTTTAGCTTTAATCAGTTTACCTGAACAGATATTTACCTGCAAACTGACTGGAGTTTGTTTAACTGAATATTGATAATTGTTTTTTGACGGAGCAGATTCAAGCCGTCAAATGAGATTTAAATAAGACAAATCATGTCACGTCACATCAAAAAAATCAAGTTATAAGAAAATAAAACTGTAAAATGTTGTGTAATAACATGACAATACAAAAACGTGTGAAGTTATGACAAAATATTATGTAGTTTAGTGTCTGGTTGTGTTGTTCGCCTCCAAAAATATCATCAGGTGAGAGATTTAAGATGAGATAACTCGTTTCATGTCATGTGATGTCAGGATCAGTCGAGATGAACAACGTGAGATGTGTCGTGACGAGATAAAAGGGGGGTGTTTCGTGAAAAAAAGTCGTTCTGTGTCATTTCGTGTTGCAGCGAGAGACGAGATGTGTCACGTATCTTCATGTCACGTCTTGTCAAAACAAGAAGATGTGACGCGACGTCTTGACAGGCACCATATGGCCCCGACGGGGCACCTGTTTGCAGACCAGGTGTTCCTGGTGGGGAAACAAATGCATGCGACAACCCCGGCGGCGGCGTCTGCAACACGCTTCCTCCCGTGTGCCACGACGACTCCGAACATGAGCATTAGTTTTCTACGGTGTTTACCAATTTAAATGCAAAGCTCGTCTGAGGATCCTCGGTATGTTGTGTTCACAAAATTAACATTCGGATGCGTTTCCTGCTGTTTTTATGACAACTGCAGGAGCATCGAAGCCTGGAGATGTCAGAGAGATGGAGCGATAAAGGGATGCACACTTTCTCCCTCTGTCTCTTCTTCTCTGACAGTAATAATAGCTGTGTGCAGGTAGTGGACAGATGGCTTGATAATGCAGGAGAGCAGCAGCTTTATCTCTGTTGTTGAGGATCTGAGGGAGGATGAGCGATGGAGGTGGAGATGTGAGAGCAGAGAGAAGAAACGTAGCAGAATGAGGATGGAGATGAGGAGTGGGAGAGTAGAAGAAGAAGAAGAAGCCTAATAGAGACAGGACAGATGGAGGAGGACTGAATTAGAATGAGAGAAAATTGGGAATGATTTGACAAGCGGCCATGAATGCGACCGCAGCCAAGTTCAACACAACGTCGAACAAGCACAACACGCTCACAGGGTGAAATTACAGCACAGAGAAATGTTCGTTTAGGACTGAAAGTGAGAGATTTCTTCAAGTAAAACCAGAATAGATCTCTGGTTCATGACTTTGGTATGTTTCTGTCAGCCAAGCTAACGTATGAGCATCTGTCATTGACATTTTTACAAAGATAAATACAGACGGGTATTTAGCATAGTGAATGTAAACTGGAGGCTGCCGTCGTTGTCTTTGCCATTAAAGCTCCACTATGTTGGAATTTGTTTCTGTGAATTACACATATTTTTTGTGTGTCAAAGTTTGATCAAGTCCTGCACAAAACTCAGAAGAGCAACAGTATTTTGGTGGAAACGCAGCTTAGCACGCCAAGCTAACACAACCTGAACTAGAGAAACACCCGGTTATAACACGTTAGCAGCTAAACTTCTGTCAAAACAGACAAATTTGGCTTCAAAAACTAGCGAGCAGACGTCCTTTCTGACAGTCAAACATCCAGCAAGAGCCACAACACGCAACACAAAACTAAGTAAGCAGCTGCTCACGGTTCTTGTCCGTACGTAGCTTTTTCTACGTTGGAACGGTCCACAGCAGGAAGCCTTGATGCTTTCAGGAACCTCCGTGAATCACAGAATTGAGGCAGAGCAGTCGTAGGACATCAGAGGGAAAACCACAGGGCGTTTTCTCCATAAAATATGACCCAGTTTCACCAAAAATACTGTTTTGTGTTACTTAGTATTGTAGCATCAAGTTTTGGTTTTGAAACAGAGGCCCATGGCTCAAAGTTACGTAGTTACGTGAGGCACGGATCCCAGTCAACCTGTTACATGAAAATGACTCTGAAACCATTATTTTAAGGTGGAAAAGTCACATATTGTTGCTTTAAATAAAATACAAAAGTGCTGGAAAAGTACTGAAAATGCAAATAGTTTTTAATTAATAGTGTAAACTCTCACCGGAGACGATCTCATGGCGTCATTTTTCAACATGTTGATGCGATGGCCAATCAGCAGTCAGCTGTCATTACTAAAGTACTGTGGTATTACATGAGTTTGCTCATCTCTTATTTATCTCAACTACACAGCTGATTCTTTCCATGAATGCATCTTGAACCGCTGTGACACTGTGATGTTAGAAAAATCCCCTCTGTGGTTCTTCCTGTCGTAAAATGTGTTTCTTCTTCTGTGGTCACGAACACAAAAAACACAAGGTGAAAACAAAAACCAGCCGCTGTCACGCTGAGACAGACAGTCAGGTAGAAACAGAGAGAAGATGAAGAAACTCAGAACAGAAAAAGGAAAATAAAGAAAAAACATGGTGGACAAGTGAGAAAACAGAGCAGAAGGGATAAATAAACAGATGAGAGGACGCAGGGAGGAAAAGGAGGCTGGCAGCTTCACCAGAGGAGGCGAGAGGAATAGTAATTCCTGGGAGGAGGTGGTGAGAAAAGACAATTGGTCACTGCAGGAGAAGATAGATGGACGGATTTAAAAAAAAAATTGCAGTTATTCTTCTATTGATATGACTGCAGTCTGGTCTCTTGTTCCTGCCTTTGTTTCCGCTCTGGTCTCTTTCCTGCTTAGTTTTCCCTCCATGTCTCCTCTGTCTCTCGTCTGTGGTTATTTTGGGCCGAAGTCTCTGAGATTTGGCCTCATTCACATCGAGTGAATCGAGACGTGCAATAAAAATGCGATGGAAAAGGGTTGCGAACAGAAATCAGTGGCATTCAGCATCATAAATTAGCTCATCGTGTAACATTATTTGCATTAATTTCATGACTTAAAGCTGCTGTTATCAATATTTCTTATTGAACAAGTTGCCAACCAGCTGGTGGAAACAGTAAAGCTTGTAGCTGCGAAAAGAAACAGTTATTAGACCAAAACTGCGTTAAAGTGGAGTAAATATTGCACTTTTATTCCTCAAATTGAAAGCTAATGTTCAGTATCTGCAAGTCTGATGATAAATTTACCACATCAGTTTTTAAGGTGATAAGTAGTGTGTCATTGTCGCCCCCAAGTGGCCTAAAAATGCAGGTTTTTATACTTATCTCTCCCTTTAATGTTTGTTTGAACCTGAAGTTTAAAACCCAGTTTACAGTGAGATCATATGGACCAAACCATCACATCAGAGTCTGCGAGAAGCAAACAATCTGTTTTTTGATAAATAAGCTAATGTTTTAAATAAGTGAGCAGCTGATACGCTGATCAGTAAACCAACCATCTGACGTCATGCTATAAAAACTGAGCTCCTGGACGCTAAACTGCAGATATTTTCATCAGACCAGGCTGAATATCTAACAGGGTCAATATATTATCCCCTTAAACTTACAGAGGTTTAATTCAAACAGTATTTTTTTAGCCTTTGGAGCTTCTTTGCCTCCAGGAAATATTCCTTTAACCAACTCCAGTCCTCATGTTTTTGTCCCAGTATTTCCACTCGCTCCTCTCCTCTTTTTCTTCCATTTCTGCTCATTTCCCTCTGTGTGAGAGGCGTCCTGCTGGGAGTAATATGGTCTGCTGCATTGGTAACGAAGAAAAGGAGGGAGATGAAGTGGATCAGAGGCGCCACACAACAACAACAAACCAAACACATGTACGAGAACACAAGCAGCCCCAGAGGACGACAGCGAGCGAGCAGTAGCCTCTCCGAGACGTTTTTAAGAGACAGGAGCCGAGGAGGAAAAACTGTGCAGAGAAAAGAGACGATGAGCTGCTGTGAACCTCAGAACAGAGTTCCTGCAGACGGTTTTAAAGCTCAGACCTGCTGCTGCATGAAAGAAAAAACATTTATACAGTTCTTCAACTCGTTAGCATAACATACACTGTTCGTTTCACTGTTCACCACCATGCCAGCTCTGAGTATGAACTATGATTTGTCAGAAAATGCAGGTATCGACTGATCTCTTTAACCTGCATCTGAATGCAGAATCTGCAGGTGAAGGACGAGTCTCACACCTGAAGCATCCTGCTTTCCACCTGTATCTGTTTAAACAGCGCTGACAAACCACTTTGAGTGGGTTTTAAATGCAGAAAACAGTCTGAATGGAGAGAAAAGAGAAATGCACAACAATTTATTATCTAAATTTATTAACTTATCCGCATTCACATGCATGTTATCTGTGAAACCAGATTAGCTGAAATATGAGCTTCGCATCTCAAGTTGCTAATCGAGGAAGAGATAGTTTCGGGCCAAATATCAGTTATCAGAAAATCCACCAGCTGCATCAGAATTCCCAAAACAGTGGATGAAGCCCCCAGAGGTGGAAGCTGCTGCTCTCTGAGTCCTGACCGATAAGACAAAGTAATAAACAAAAGAGGTCACTGGTGTCTCTGTGTTTTCTCTGGTAAAGTGTTTTGCATTGTTTTCCATTTCAGCACCGTGTGAAGGTTGTATGAAGGTGGTTTTCAGGGCATGATGATCGTATGAAGTGCAGGACTTCAAAGATGCAGAGTTTGAAGTCTCAGTTCTGGTCCTGCAGGTTTCTCTGATGTGGTTTCATTTAAATGGTAATCAAGTCAACATGTCCACTCTGTTGCTTCAGTTCGGTCGTAGGAATACAGATCAGGATCATCGTCTGTGAGTCTTAGCAGGTGTTTTCATCCCGAGAACGGAGTGTAAACTTTAATCCAGGAGGTGTTGAGTTTTAATCTTGATGTTTTGGTTGAAAATTAGCAGCAGATTGAAGTAATTTCTAGTGGAAGAGAGCGAGGTCGACATTGAACTGCTGCACATTGGCACTGAAAGCAGCCTGTTGAGGCGGATGAATGCGTACATGAATGAATGAATGAATGAATGAATGAAAAATCTGATTGACTGATATCGGTCCATTTCTGCTCCCTGTGTGTTCTTCACCGCTGATGGATCAGATGTTTTCTCATGTTCTCCATCTTTTGAACTGTATTGATGCGAGCGCAGCTGCAGGTCGAACGAGCGGCGACTCCTCGGCGCTCCGCTTTGAACCGGACACCTCCATGCGATGTGCTGCAGCGTAAAGGCCTTCAGTTACAGACAGAAAGGTGACGGCTGTGAGGAAAATGGGATAAAAGCTTCGGTTGAGTCAGAAAGGTGGTTTGAGAGAGACAAGTAGATGCCAGATGTTAAGAAATCTTTTGCCAAATCCATGTTTTTCATCACTTCTTCAAACTGTAGTGCAAGAAAGTAAAAACTGCACATTTAAAAAGCTGTAATCTGATTACCTGACAGGCTCAAGACTCCATCATAGTATTTAACTCTAATCTGACCCATCTCACACAGTTGGACATGCAGGATCGTGTGTTTTTGCAGAGTGTCTGGAAAAAAGCCGAGGAAGTCTTACTTTCTGAGGGTTTTTGTGGTGATGTTTGCTGCGCTGAGCTTTTGGCCTCGTCTTCTTCACACTGTGGCTTCTTCTCTTTTTGTTCTGCCTGGTGTTGTGTGTTCAGGCAGCTTTTTCCGTCCCTGTGCAGCTGCACTCTGTTTTGATTTCTGACCCTGAAATACAGTTTGTCAGAAAGAACCACTGAGGAAGTTTGAGTCGGATCCCAGTCGAGCAGCTTTTAGCAACTCTGAGCCTCAGAAGCACTTTGTGTCCTGTGTGTTTGAACCGATGTGAGACAGAGTTTGTTTGATGGAAACGTAGAACCGAAAGGCCTTTTTTTTTTTTACCCAGAAACACTGAGCAACAACAAGATTAAACTTTGGAAACTGTCAGTAATTTTAAATATTTTGTGCAAAACTTAACTTTACAGAAAATATTCTGCTTATAAAAGCCAAACTGGGATTGTTGCTCTTATGAAAAATGATTTTTTCAATAATGTTTTACCGCGTCTGTTTGGTTTAAGCAGTAGTTTTAACACACACACACCTGAGTAGCTTGACAGACGTCACACCTGACATGCTCAAATGACTCCACAGTTAACGTTCGTGTCATTCTGAAGCACTGCAGCACCTTCTTAGTATCCACTCTTTCAAACTTCTTGTTAGTTTCACGTTTAGCTCCCACCTCATTGTTATTGTAATAACTTCCTGCTTGCATATCATGCATTCGCTGTATTTACTGTGAGAACTTCAATAAGTTTGGCAAGAGCCATAATGTTATCAGTAATACACACACAAGGCCTATCCCCTCCGCGGCTGCGAGCGCAGCACAATGGTCCGGCCGTTATCTCTAATTAAGAAGTTGACTGAGGCATGAAGATTAGTCGGGCACAGAAAGAGCAGAGTGTCCGACGTGATCAGCATAACAGAGGTGCAGGGAACTCTGGGAAATGGAAGTTATCAAGCGGAGCAGGAGGCTGAAGGCTTCGCGCTCAGACGGTTCGGGTGTGTTTGTGTGAAGTTATACATTTAAATGCGTGTTTCTCTATGCATTTCTGCGCCTCTTTAGCATTAAAGCTGTCTCAGCTTACAGGTGTGCAGGTCAGGTGATCCAAGTGTCGACAAAAACAAAGGGTTTAACACTCAGAATTAAACTTCAGAAGACAACCACAGTGAAAGTTCAGCAGTTTTGAGGCTGTTCGAAGGTCTGAGCTAAACTTCATGGTTCCCTGTCCAGGAGTTTGTGAAACATTTTTGTCTAAAATCATAAATTTCATCCTGCAAGAGGCTACGACAAAAAAACCACATGGTCCATGAGATCATCTGAATTCATCTACTCAGGACTAAAGTTGACAATTTTCAATATTCCTCCAGATTTTCACCATTAATGACAAAATAATTTAGCCTAAGTTTGCACCTTAAGAATGAAGACATCCGTAACTGTATTCATTTTTTTGGCTCTTTTCTTTTGCATTAACCAAAACCTGCAGCACACATCCAAACACAAAGCACAGTAACACACACACACAGACAGAAAAACAGCAAAAAAAACTACGTAGCTTCTAATTTCTCCAAACAAAATCTGTCAGACGGATTAAAATCAGCCACATTCAGGCTCAGTTATCCATGTTGACATCCAAAGACAACAGTCAAGAGTCTGTGTGTTGATATATGAACATCAGTGAACAGCATTAAACACTGCAGCTTGAACAAACTAACTAACCTTGTCCTTGTCTTCCTCAGGGCCGTCCTCTTTTCCTGCAGTCGTCCAGAAACGTGTCGGTCAACGTCGTCAACAGCAACAACCAGCTGCTCACGCAGCTCGTCACAGGTGAGAAGCTGCAGAAGAAGAAACACGAGCGGCTTTCATGTAGCTCACTGATCTTTTCTTTTTGATATGATGCACGATTTGGTTTGTATGAAAACATCAGACCTGACAACACTGACGACATCGGCTGCAACAGATGCAGGACGTGTGATCTTTTCTCTGGTAAATGATCCTTCAGCAAATTTCACTTTTTGTTTGCATTTTTTAAAAGCTTCATTGCAATATAAAATAGATTTTTTTTTTAAAGTACTCGTCATCGATTGTGGTCGTCAGCATGAGAGTGAATATGCAGTATTTCACTCGAACGCACAGATCAGATGTTTGCTTTTGTTATTTCTCATCATTTTCATCATTTTGCTGTTAAAAGATTCATCTCGGGACCTTCAGGTGGTCTCGACTCTCAGGTGAGGAAACCGCAGCTCCAACTGTCAGGAATTAAACATCAGCACGTCATGAATTCCTCCTCTGTTCGCCTTAATGGTGCCAGCAGAGGCCTCGGTCGCTCCGCCATAACTCTGAGATGTTCTTGCATCCACCCGTCCTCCACCTGCCAGCCTCTAATAGAGTCGGCAGTCTTCTGTGAAAAGAAATCACTTTGGGTAAACATGCACAGGAAGTGTCGCTCACGTTAAAAAAGAGCGCTGACATTTGCCTTGTGCGTTTGATGAAGAAGAAGAAGAAGAAGATGGAGGCTGTGTGTTCTGATGGTTCATGTGTGTGTGTGTGTGCAGGAACTCCACATCCTAAGATGGAGAGTGACAGAATCAATTGCATGCGTGTCAATCAGTCAACCTGCGACGCCGAGTGTTTCCCGCCGCCGCCGCCGCCTGAGACAAAGCAATTTGAGTCGGAGGGAGTCGTCCACGTTTCCTATTTTCTCGTTTGTCATGACACTGTTCACACCTCCGGAAGCTTCGCTCTCAATGTTTCCTCACGTTTTCCAGCAGGTTTTCATGAAAATGTGTCGTTGACGCTCGTCGAGGTGGAAACCTTTTCCACCAGCAGGTCTCATCTGGACGAAACCGCTTCGTTTCCTCACCAACTTTTCCAAATTTGTTGCTTCTTGTTCTGTTTCTCTCGATGTTTTGGAGAGTTTTTGCTCTTCTAGATTCAAAAGTGCAGACTGACGCCTTTTTTAGACTTTAAAGTTTGGAGGGTAAAGTTTCAAGAGGTGAAATCAAAGAAGGTAAACAAACATTTAAACCTGCCTACAAACACACACACACACACACACACACACAGTCACACACTGATGGCATCAGAAACGATTCCAGGTTGAGCACATCGACGTGCAGCCTGCAGGGATCGACCCACCGACCCACCGAACCTCTGATTAAAGGATGATCAGAGAGACTCTCGAGCCACAGGAAGCAAATACCAAAGACCCAAAACATGCAAATAAAACCAGCAGGACTTTTAAAGGAATTCACCACCTAAAACCTGAAACATCCAGTCAGACCTGCAAACTTTTAATGCGACCGTGAATCATCTGAATCTTGTTCTTTCAGGAGGATTGAACCTGCTGCTGTTGACTGTCAGTTGCATGTAAATATGTCAAAATGATTGAATATATTTTGATTAATAATACGGTCGTCGTAAGTGACAGATGCTGTTGTTTATTACTAATCAGTCTGATGAGATGAAACTGAAAACACGTCGCCCTGAACTTCCTCCTCCTCTGCTCCGGTCAGGTGTCTCCTGCTGGACACCTCCATCATCTTCTGCTCGAATACATTTAAATGTGCAGATTCTGAGTTCATTCAGTAAGAAATCAGCTCCAGTCGCTCCTCTTTGATGTCTCCTCTCTTTGTGTGTGTGTGTGTGTGTGTGTTGCTTTAGGATCAAATGGATTTAAAGCACGAGGCAAGATGTTCGAAGTCAAATCCACCTCCGGGAAGCTCCTCTTCTCCGCCGACGAGCAGGAGGTGGTGGTGGGCGCCGAGCGGCTCAGAGTGATGGGTGAGTGACCGGCTGGTTCAAAACCGAAGCTGCTGCTGATCCTTTACCGCCTGTTTTCTTCCCTCTGTGTGTTTGTTTCTGCGGCTCTGGTTCTCGATTCGTGGCGGTCGTTGTGACGTTGACGTTCTCACTGTGGAATTCTCCCGTTTGAAATGTGCAACTTAATCCGTTTTTTGGAGTGGAAGTGTAATTTAACTGTGACACGTTGATATTTTTTCATTAAACCAGCTGGAAACAGTCACTTCACCTCCTGTATCTCACACACACACACACACACACTTACTTATACATGCACACACGCTACACTTGTGATACTGAGCTGACTTTATGTGTCAAACTAACATACAATAAATGCAAAGCAGAATAATGTGATGCTTACATTAGCATAATCAGTCAGTGCAGGGCTCAGATCTGAGCTGCTGCTGCTCCTGTTTGAGAGGAGTGAGATGACAAGCAACAGGAGAGGATGAGGACGGATGAGGAAGGATGAGGGAGGGTTGTTTTGTTGGTGTAAAATGCTGCTGATGGAGCAGAGCTCATGTTTGTCAGCAGGAGTCGGGTGGAGACGGCGGCCTGTGGTTCTTACAGGGAGGAGTTCTGTGTTCGTGAGCGTGGACAGGAAGTGACAGAACTGTTCTGACTGCAGCGGTCAGTCGGTCTCTCAGTGACGGCGACAGATGATTTACCTGTGAGAGCAAAGGGGCGGAGCTTAAGATGGTGAAGGCAAATTAAGTTCAGACAACATCTGCAGAGGAGATCATCCCAAAGATTCTGTCTGATCCATGACAACGACCCCGTTCCCAGCTGGTTTTTCAGTCCGTCCTGAGTGATCTGATCACAACAGCCTTAAGTATGAATGCACCCAAGATGCACTGAGGATGCGTTTGAGAACGGATCACTCAGACCACATCCTGAGGTGGTATAAACCACATGCGACCACATTCTTTTAGCAGTGTGAACAGCGATCGGCCCTGGGCCACACTGAAGGACCGCCCACTCAACCGACGTTTCCTCCGTGTAAGTGGAAGTAGTTTTCACTCACGTCATAAAAGCGGCGGCCATAACAACTTTGCAAATAACATCGAGAGCAACTGAGATGAACAACAAATACCTCAAACATCTTCATCAACCGCGTTGTTTTGATTTGCACACTAAGTTCTTCTTCTACATATATTATCCTGCAGACAGGAAGAGC
>JAPZDY010000006.1:19578122-19588582 GCA_029783645.1 Ctenochaetus hawaiiensis | reverse complement strand
GTAAAAAATAAAGCTGACTACTTCGCGGATTTCGCCTATTGCGGGTTATTTTTAGAACGTAACCCCCGTGATAAACGTGGGACCACTGTACTCGAGTCGAGCTGCTTCATTTACACGTCAGTCAATCAGAGCATAAATGTCCGAACAATCACTGGTGACAAAACTGTTTTGGAGTGCGTCTGTTTCCTCACAATCTTACTCTCCTACATCATTAAGCACCTGTGGACAAAGTGCTTCTCTGCAGATCTTTGACAGGACTGTGCTGCTGCAGACAAGATGCTGTTTGTCGTCCTTGTTGTGGCCGGTGGTTCATTATGATTCTGCTAACAGCTTCGTGGCTCTTTGTTGTACATCGAATCGAACTTTGCAGATGCTTTGTAGTTCTTGTTTCTGCACATTGTTATTCTACGACTGCCACTTTTTTTCTGTACACATTCTGCATATCTGTCCATCAGCGTCTTGTGGTGTTAATAATGTAAAGCCTTCTGAGAGACAAACATAATTCCTGGTTACATAAATAAACTTGACATTTTAGCTTGTTAGCATATTAAAGTTGGCATTTTCCTGAGCTGAAAGGACTCCTTTATCATAAATTAGACTCCTCTATCTGTTGGCTGTTTGAAATGTTAATCAATAGGTTGGAAAAAGGTGGCTTTCGGAGGAAATTGTGTTTTTGAAAATGCACAAACTGCACATTATCAAAGAATGTTGTCGTGTTGCTTTTTATTTGAACCCTTATTGAGAGTCACCTCACTGCAAACAGGAGGTCATGAATGAAAATCTGAGATTGAAATCCAGTCTTCCACACAGCAAAGACCGACTGGCAGCAAACAAAGCTTCACCGTTGCAGCTCTGACTTTAGTTTATTCTTATTTTCCTTTATGATAAGTAACATTTTTATTTTGAAAGCATCCTTATGATCTTCCACCAGAATGTGCTTCACTATCAAATATGCGAGTCTGTTATCGGTGAGTCACGGCGAGCCGAGGGCGGCCGTGTGTGCCGACTGGAGCCGTATAGATCGACGAAGTCTCAGAGATTATGTTCATTGATTGGACAGGAGGGGTTTGTGGTTTCAATTGATGGTGGTCGTCTGTCTGATGTTGTGTTCTGTGATTTCAGGGGCCGAAGGAGCCGTGTTCAGCAAATCGGTGGAGACGCCGCACGTCAGGGCCGAGCCGTTCAAAGAGCTGAGGTGAGTCGACGTCTGTTGTTATCGGAGAACGCAAAGAGAGACACGAGCGAAGACATGCAGTAAATAATTAATATGTGAAGGCAAACATGTACTGAAACAGAGGCAGAAACGGGTCAAACGCTGCAGCGCATAAATACCGCAGTATATTTTAATGTAATGCAATAAAACACCAAAGGTTCTTTGGTTTCAGCTGCTCAAATGTGAAGGTTTTGTTTGTATTATAAGATAGTATATGATAAAGGGATTATCTCTGAGTTTTCGACTGATGATCAAACACAAAAAAGTGTCAATGAAAATGTTTTTGATTTGTGCTCCTCGAGTTTGTGCCTTATGTGCAGGAGTGAGTGTTGGAGGACATTTCCTCTAAACTACAGACTGTTTGTCCTTCATTAAAGAGCGTCTCTGAAGCCTGACGCTGGTAAAATGAAAGAAAATAAATGTTTTAATATCATATTTGGGGCTCATGCAATATGTATTTTAAGGTTTCCAAAGGAGCAAAATATGGAGGAGCAGAATAAAAATGTGCACAAAGAGTCACAAATCATCACTGATCACAGCCGAGGAACGAAAAATGAAAGCAGGAGGGAGCAGATGTTAAAGCTGCTGATTTAGATCAGTTCAGACAATATGAAGAAAATTTACTGACAGCCGTGAAGAATTCTGCAGATAAATTAAAGGTGTTTTCTAAAGAGTCCATTCAGCAAAACAACACAAGATGAAAACTCAGCAAAACAACAAGTTCCTGTTTTTCTCCTCAGAACTTCTGTCCAGTCTGGTTTAATATGATTCAAGCAGCCAGTAATAATATTCTGTTTGCCTCTTTCTTATTAAAAAGACATTTTTATCATTTCACAGCACTAATTTAGCCTTATATTCACACACACTTACACTTACTGAATGCTACACATAAACATTGCAGTCTAATATTCCAGCACTGATCACAAAAACACCACAGTTTGATTTTTCTGCCAATATTTGAATTTATGATGCACGGCTGAATGATGAATCACGCAGCTTTACTAATGACTGTAAAACTGATTAAACTCTGATTCATCATGTGCATCAATGGCCCCTTTTTTCTTAATGTAATTTCACCCAAAGAGAAGTCAATGCCATGGCCATAGATTTAAAGGATTTAGGTTCTACAACGAGAGCTCATTTCAACATCGATTTTTTTATGCATTTTATTGAAATGGTGCTGATTGTGTTTGCATGTCAGGAGCCTCAAAGATCTTTGAACCTTTATAAAAAAGTAGAAAGTGGTTAAAGAGGCAGAACTTTGATGTAAAAATCTATGAAAAGGTGCAGAGAAACCCTTTTTTATGGTCCATTAACGCTCCCATCCAGTAATGTCAGTCTATAGGAGCCAGAGTCGCTGCTGCATGTGTTAAAAAATCTCAGACATGGATCCAACTTTGTCAACAGACGCCTCGTCCCTCCCATCTCTCTTTGCCTCTTTATCGGCTCGTCTCCATTTGCAAGTCAACACTCAGATGTTCAGTGAAATCAATAAACATCAGAGCAACATATCCTGCATCAGGGGGGAAATGAACGAGAGAGGAATGAGATGAGAGGACGGAGGAAAGCAGATGGCTAAAACAGAAATGGCTGCAAGAGAGGAACAGAGAGGAAATTTAAGGACATTTTCAGCTAAAGAAAAACAAGAGGGTGGAAAAGGTGCATGTGGGGGAAGGGAGGCTGTTTTTATAATCATATTTTTTGCTGGAACAAAGACTGTTTGGAACATATTGAATGTACATATGGACGGCAGTGAAGTGGATTATGCTGCGAGGGTGTGTTGACATTTTTTATGGAAATTTGAGTCCGATATTTTGCTTTTTTTAAACTCAATTATTCCCCAGTGATCCACAGATCCACTTTCATCCATTACAGATCAACTAAAGTAATGATGCTTATAGTCAAAATCTGTTTCCATCCAGCAGCTTAACCTGATCCTGTGTACAATCCTCCGAGCTTCAATATGTTTTTGTAACGGCAGTGAATTAAAGGAGTGTGTGTGATGTGAACCGGGTGACTCATGTGAGGAGTCCGCGGAGGATTATCGCCAACTCCGCAGCTTTATGCAGCTTTTCAGCCCAACATAAACTCTTTGTTAAGTAGTTTTACTGTAAATTTACTGCATGGTTCACTCTCAAAACTCCAACAGTCACATATATGTGTTTAGGGATTTGTAAAGACCAAGAATTGTGAAATCTGGACTCGTAAGACACAAGCAGGAGTATAATGTCTCCTTTTGCCATGTGGGAACAAATTAAAACCATCAGAGTTTGATCATCACAGACTCTGGGTGAACTTTTCACCTTAAGGTGGACAGGAATTTCTCAGGGCGTTTTCACACCTAAAAGTTCGGACCAAGGTTCATGTTTTAGTCTCATTGTTTACATTTAGTCCGGTCGGTTTCGGTTTCACACTGTATGCAAACAGGCTAACGAACTTTACATGACAAACCTACGACATATCGTCATTACGTACGTGGGTTGTGTGTCTCTGTACTTTACTCTGATTGGTTTATTGGTGTCTGACGTCAGCGTGTTGAAAATGTCTTGTTTTGTAGTTTGATTGTAGCTTCATGAGTTTTTTCTAGTTGGCCCTTAATAAAGTCTTCAGACCAAATGTTAATAAGACATGTGGTCTCCTCTTTCCTCCATATAGTTCATCACCTCATGTTTTGTTTCGGTAAAGGTTGTGTAGACTTACGATTTCCAGGTAGCCTGCTGTGACTTCCTGTCATTTATACGAAGGTCTGAAGGTCCGAACCTTTGCTTTCACACTGGACATGAACCAAACCATGGTTCAGTTTGATCTGGACCAAGACCACCTCTTTTGGTCGGACCAAAACCCGGCTGTTTGGTCTGGACCATGGACCGAAGGAGGTCTCACACCTGCTATTTCAGTTCGGATCAAACTGAAAAGTGCAAAAGTCCGGACCAAAAGAGGCAGGTGTGAAAGCGCCCTAAAATTCACCTCAGACTGACCATGTGGCTGCATCCTCCATCGTTCTGCTGTGTTGTGTGTGTTGAAGGCTGAAGATGTCTCCTTGGCCTAAATGTCTTATTTATCATGTTTCTCCTGCCTCTGCTGTCACATGTGATGACGATCAATCAGAGCCGAGCGAGACACAAATAGTGACAGTGGAGAGAGAGAGGGATGTTTATAACAGGACGGAAAGTGAAAGAGAGAAGAAAAAAGAGCCACAGTGTGACAGTGAAAGAGTGAAAAGGGTTGAAATAAAAGACAGAAGACAAACTGCTACACAGAATCATGAAATCCGTATTTATCAGCGATAATTATCAGGATTTTAATACAGAATCAGATTCTTTTTTCACAGTGTCAACCACATGATTATTATCAGTATAATGATGATAAAAGTCACCAGACTTCATTCACGGGCCTTTTTCTTTTAAATGGAAGACTTTGGCAACTCAGCAGCATCAAAAGCCTCCAAAAGCTTCGGCCTGAAAACCGGCATTCGTAAAGATTTGCTCCTAAATGTCTGGAAAAACCCGTCTGGAACCTCCGGACCTAACGTTCTTTAGAAAATGGTCGCATTGTTGAGGTGATTCGTGTCTGGTCTTTTCTATCAATACAGCAGAC
Organism: Ctenochaetus hawaiiensis; assembly: GCA_029783645.1. Taxonomy (NCBI): domain Eukaryota; kingdom Metazoa; phylum Chordata; class Actinopteri; order Acanthuriformes; family Acanthuridae; genus Ctenochaetus; species Ctenochaetus hawaiiensis. The sequence continues at coordinate 19,583,772 of JAPZDY010000006.1, read as the reverse complement.
TGACGGCCTTTGATCTGAACTGAAAGGAGAAGCAGAGAGGGGAAGTGGCAGAGAGACTGTGAAGTGAAAATAAGAAAATCTAGAAAGAGCCAGAAAAAGATGACAAAGTGTGAAGATTAAAGAACAAGAGGGAGCGAGGAAACAAAGACGTGAGCGAGAATGAAAGGGCCTGAAAGGACGAAAGTGTAGGAGACTGACAGAAGAGAAAAGAGGGGATAGAGGAGAGGAAAGAGAGGAACTAAGACGGGGATAGATAGCAGGAAGAAGAAATATGAGAGTGAAAAAACAAAAGAGTGACAAGAGGGAAAAAGAGATAAAGCAAAGAAAAAAGAGCTTTATGTGACAGAGATGAGATGCAGCAGAGACGACCGTGATGGGAATTACGGGTCGGACGGAGAAGGACTTTGATGACAAATATCTAATAACAGCGTTTCAGTGGCGTGTGCACCGAGATGAACCGTGATTCATCAATCACCGCTGCTCTCCTTTTCAAAATTATCCTTTCAAATAATAATAAAAAAAAAAATGAAGCAAGTCCCCTCAGTGGTGCTCAGATTATTTCTGCTCGAAGCTCCAAAGCCCCTCATCATGTGATCGTCCCTGTAATTTGACAGTCGGACTCCACGGCGATGTGTCTTTCTTATCCTCTCGCTCCAGGTTTACGCACCTGTGGTGACAAGCAGCCAATTGAGAATGAAATATGGCACAAACTATCCAATTATGTCAGAAAAGGGGGAGTGAGCCCGCTGAAGCATGGCTAAAATCTAATCTCACTCTAATCTCTCCCAACCCCATGGCAGCTAGCAATCGAGGATTCAAATCCTTTTTTCGGGATATCACATTAACCCCCAACACACACACACAAACACACACGTCGCACCCGGAGCTGTCAGTTTTTTATCCGAAGAGTAACCATCACATCCATCTGAGCAGTAATACCTTGTCAACAGGATGTGTCCTTGCATCAGACGAACGCCTTTGTGGAAGCAAAGCGGCACCGTGAGAGAATTTGATAGGACGCATCGATTTATGCCGCAGAACGCAGATAACAACAACAAAAATATGAAGCAATAAGTAGGAACATGAATGTGGGAAGCGAGGAAGCCATGAAAACAACAACCAGATGAAAAGTGAGGGTTTTTTTTTCTTAAGGTGAAATGAGACGTGGAAGGACTCACTTCCTGCTGAAACTGAGCAGCTTAAAGTTTTCACACCACGAGAACTTTGACTGATTCACGTCTAATGAAGTTTGCCCCATGAGTCTTCCTGTGTGGACGAGCTGTAGGTCTGCAGTCTTCAGTTCAAAGGGAACATGATGGTACTGAGATTAAAACTGCAGCTGAAAGACAGAAACATGAAGTAAAGTTCAGTATCTTCTGACAAAATGTTCTCAGATGTTTCGCAAACAAACATATGGAGACTATTGCTGCTTTTTTTCATAGTTTTCTACATGCTCATATCCTTGAAGTGTTTTGTTATTAATATCATTACTATCAGTAGCATTTCATATTTCACGCTGTTCTATGGTGGTTATATAATATAAGGTGGAGCTGCAGAGGTGAAGCTTTGTTTTCGATGGCTGTGATGCCTCGCTGACGGCTAACAGCTGCTGTCACTTGATGATTTCATTTCGTAAATTAGAATTTAATATGATTAAAGTGTTCAGTTATATATAAGTTTACCTTGTACAGTTGTCATGGAAGGGTAAATTAGCTAGCAAGCATGTTTATTTCAGCAGTAAATGGGCATTTTTTAGTATATAGAGCTCTGTGAGGATTGACTCACTTTAAGATCCAGCCTCAAGTGGCCAGTGGAGGAACTGCAGCCCAGACACTTTTTTGGTACAAACTTACAGATTCCTCTTATTGCGGCCTCACAGAGCCACTAGCATGGCTGTAGTCCCTATAAAGACTTGATATAACACTTGTTTAACCTTAAAGATCCAATAAATCTTGTGGATATTTTGAACTACATGACAGGCAGGTAAGACTCCCCTTTGGCTTGTTATTTAGGCTGGAAACAGGAAGTCCTCTCCGTCCTCAGCAGCAGGACACACCTGTTTTTACAGTCCTTCAGCATCACAACGCTGCAGATAAGACTCGTGATCATTAGTGAAGAAGCCATGATGCTGCAGACCCGCCTGACAGCTGTGGTCTGCATGGAGATCAGAGGCACGGTGCCTGAAGCTCTTTCTTCTAATCCTTTTCTTATCCTCTACACCTTTATATCACTTCTGTCTCAGCTCTCGCTGTTTTCAATCTCCTCCTCTCTTTCAGCTCATTCTCACCTTTCTCTCTTCTCATTTTCCCTCTTCATACTCAACCTGACCTCCTCTTCCTTTCACCCTCCTACACCTTCATTCCTCATTTGAACTTCCTCTCTCTCCTCCAGTCAACTTCTGATCCTCTTTCTTCTCTGGACTCCTTCTTATTCTTTTGTTTCCTGCTGTCCTTCTTTTGTTTCGTCTCTTTATACAAAAAAAGAGGGGTGGAAAAAGGAAATGCAGATACCATATGCACGACTCTTCTTTTCATTTTCTGTCCCTTCTGTCTGCTCTGATGTCACAGCTTTCTCTTTCCTCCTCTCTGCCCTGGTTGCCCTCCACACCTACAGCTTATACCGATCTCGGTAATAGAAAGGATGGTCTGTTCCCCGGCGCAGTGTTTGGGTCATCCACTCGGCTGTTCACAAAGCCCTGCGAAGCAATCAGCAGCACTCGGATCGGCCGAAATTGCCATTTAACCTATGATTTGCTGCGTGGCGCGACTGCAGCCCATTTCAACTCACAGTAGCTTCTATATTTATACCAGCAAACCGTTCTGACCGCTTTGTTCACATCACAAGAAACAGTGGCGGATTGTTCGACGAGGGCGTCGTCATCAAGGACGAAGGGAGTCACATGCAGAGCGAAAGGAAGCAGTCAAAAGCTTTCAGACCGTGCAGGTTCACAATTTCTCTGATGTCAAAAACCTCCAATCATTTCCCATGTTATCTCGAAGCGGAGGGACACGAGGGGGAAGCGTGAAACGTTATTAACCGTCGATCGCAGCTGCAGATATGAAATGCTGCCAAGAAAAGAGAGAAAGAGGGTAAGAAAATGTACAAAGGTGGAGTAGAAAACAAGCATGATAACAAGATGAAACTTCAGTGATTTCTGTGGGAAATCGAGGTTGAGGAAGCCATAAAAGTTTAAGGTGAAAACATGGAGGTAAAGAAAAAAACTGGAAGCAAAGACAAAAAAAAGACTGGAGAGGTTGAGAGTCAGTGTGGAGGTGGACCAAAATAATTATATTAATATAGTTATGGTGCTTTTTAGTTAAATCTAGATTTTTAATCAAATAAAAGAGAGATTTTGATAGAATATGAATGGAAACTGGCTATGATACCTCGCTCAGTCAGACTCTCAACTACGCTGAAGTTCTGCACCATCAAGACGTCTTTTTGATGCTCTCAAATCAAAGTTCATCAAAGTTCAGGTTTATAAGAACGAGTTCATGCACTTAAACTGTAACAACCTTCACTAATGAGGCTGATTTTAATTGACATTACTTGATTTTAACCACATAGTTTCACCATTTTCAAGCTGCTGTGTGTCCATAAACCTTCTTGTGCATCTCGGTCATGTGGATCACTTTGGTCCAAGCATTTCCAAAGTCTCCTCTGAGGATTTTCTCGGCCACTGAGGTTGATGAGAAAATGCCGGGAGTCCAGGCGGAGTGAAATATTGGCCTCTTGGATGTTTGAAGATCTCCACTTCAGCTCAGAGCCACGATGTGAGAGCTTTTCATCCCTCACGTCGAGAACTCTTCTGAGGTCGGAGGGCTTTAAGTATTCCCACCACACCCTCCATGGGATCAATTTGCACTCTTGTTTGGCTGAGCATAAGATTTAACTCTCGTCCATGTTCACTTAATGTCCAGATAGGAGTTTTAAATTGCGTTGGCTCTCACATTATTCATTTGCCCTCTGGTGGCATTGGTTAGTGAGAATACTAATGGATTGTGTCAGCAGTGTTGATGCCGTAAAAACAGAGAAACAGCAGCGGACTGATGGAGAGAGTGATTGGCTGGATGTGTTTGAAGAAGAGAAGGAAAAAGTGTCTGTCACAGATTATCCTCTTCAGTTCAACAGAGCATTTATTTGATGTTGATTCTGACATAAAAACTGAACAAAATGTTGAAAATCAAACATGAACAATGATCAGGCATTTAATTAGGCACAGCATTAAAACCACTGCAGCTAATGAGGGTTGAGACTTAAACTGCTAGTCGACAGACAGAGGACAGAGAGACATGTAAAGGAGGTCAAGTTTTATTATAGAAACTTGTTTACTACCGTTATCATTCAGTGTTTCGTCTTTGTCATGTTTATCAGCTCTCAATCAATCCATCCAACAACAGATGTAGTAAGTTGTAATGCAATAATGCAATGAAACAGTTAAGCGCTGATGTCCAAACAGGCTATAAATTCCATTTGTACGGACAGATTCTGCAGACGGTGCATACAGCTGATTATAAGCAATAAATAAATAAGAGTCTTCCACAGTAAAGCCTCACTAGAATTAACGAGAAAAGAGACAAAACTCAATTAACACAAAAAGCAATTACAAATAAAACAGGGACGCATCGTTGGTTGCATGAAGCAACATGAGACAACAAACATGAAATAACTTCCACTTTAACAGCAGAATAAACATAACCAATGCAAAAAAACACAGGAATGTGTTAATATTTACTTTGCAACAGCTGCAGTAAAAACCTCAGATATTAAAACAAAGGAAGCTGCACACACAAAGCAGCATGTTGCTAGGCAACAGGGTGAGTCTTGTGCATCCTGAAGTTCTCAACAATCTGACATCCAAAGCTTAAGTCCATGTACGTAAATGTAAAGGGATCCACCGTTAGCATTCTAGCCATTAGCTTTTAGCTAAACCAGCATATGAAGCTGTTGGTTATGAAACATGGTGGGTGTGTTTGATTTATGTCGCTGGGTGTGTCTGATGGGATATTCATTAGGGGAGATGTAAACTTTTTAGTAATACCAAGGCACAAGAATGCTAACTTTGATGTATTACCATGCTATGTTTAATTATAATATTGAAGCTGACTGTTTTCTGCCAAAATAATAATAATAAGGAACCTCAGGTAGAAAAAATATGTTCTTAAATCATTATTTGTGTTCTTTTAAAAGATTTGATGAGTTCACATTTCATCAGGCCTTTAACATGAATCGCTTTCAAGCCGCATTCGTTCTCCCTGAAATGCTGATTTGAACTCAAACACACAGGATTCTCACAAACCGTCTCTTTCACTTTGTTTTCATCCACATTTCTGCTGTAACCTGCAGCCAGCACCGCTGCACTGCAGCTCCTCACACCGCTCCTCTTCTTCTGCCGGGGAATTCAGGTCACCACCTGGTGACTCCGTTCGTTAACCCTGCCAGGAGCAAATTCAAAGACTGACACCAGCTGACTGCAGGAGATTTCATTAACAACAATGCAGCTGGGCTCCTCAGCTGCTCCTTTTCCTGCTTTGGTTTATTGTTTAGTTCTTTTCTCTGTTGCTTCTGCTGATGCATCTTTCTAAACTCTGCTTGTTTCACTTCCTTTTCCCATTTTTACTCTTCAGTGATGTATAAAACATTTCAACTT
>JAPZDY010000006.1:19496795-19506874 GCA_029783645.1 Ctenochaetus hawaiiensis | reverse complement strand
AACATCGCAACTTACATCGCAATTTTTTAGAAAAGCTGCCGCGAATTCAGGCATTTTAGGCCGCAACAATCTTGAATCTTGAAATCCTGGAAGGACTGAATATAGTATCTGTACTGTCAGAAGAGTGATTTTTCTTGAGCTTCTCTGACTTGATGAAAACTAAACATGACCAGTTTAAAAACTTGTCATGTGAGCAGATGTGTTGATCTGTGTGAGATTATGCAGATGTCTATTATGACAGAAACAGCATCGTCTCGTCTCAGCATCATTTTAAACAGATGCAGATTCTGTCTGTTTCATCCACTCAGACATGAAAAGTCACTTAGTTTTTGTATATAACATCAGACTGAATTTGTGTTTTGATGGTCTTTCCCTGATCGGCTCTCCTCGTTGTTTGAAACGACCCATCGCTGCATCGATGCAGCTGCTTGTCGTCGTGCTGCTGCAGGTCACGTTCAGACTGAAGCCCTGCAGGATTTCACTTGTCGTTTTTCTGTCAGCAGAACATCTGAGAGGAGAAGCTTTTGTTTTTGTTGGGTGACGGAGACAAACACTGAAAAACCAGCAGCAGAAAAGACTTTTCCCTCCAGTGTTTGAAGGCTGCTGCGGCTTCATAATCAGACCTTCCTGCCGCCTGTTTGCTCACCTGAACGCTGCGTATGTTTGTTTTCATATCTGTTAAAAACTCCACACATTCAGTCTTTTTGTGTGTCTGTGACTGAATAACTTTCCATATGGCTGGGCTGGAAAAAAAGAAAAAGGGCTGGCTGTTTATTTCTCCCTCGCTGCTTTTCCAATCTCGTAGGAGGACACATGATAACGGCGCAGGCGACAAATTGTTTGGGACAAAGCAGGACGGCAGCATTGTGCCGTCGAGGCGGACATGTTGCCCCCGAACAGACCTCATTTCCCTTCTGTTCAGGTCAGCACGGACACGCCGAGCGGCTGTGTGAGGACGGTTAACGCCTGAAAATACGGGCTTTTCTGTTTTTTGTCTTATTAAACAGATTTTTAAATTAAAATAGAAGGAGTGTGGTAACACAGACGCTGACTCTCAGGAAGGCTTTTTAGACCGTTTTTACTTTTACAGCGAGGAGATCTCCACAGTTTAACTACAGCAACAAGCAGTTGCACCAGATGGAGATCTGACAGATCAGGAACATGACAAGTGTTTTATACTCAGCTGGGTCGGCCTCCTCTTAACACGTCACTCCTACAACAACAATTTGCATATGATTACATTCATATTCATAAGCTAGGCGTAGTCTTGTTTTATTCTGACTCTAAACTCTCTAAATGTAGATTAATCTGATACCATTTAAGGATGATCACACATGAGAATAAAAGGATGATTAACATGCTTTAACAGAATTTTCATTACATTTCCTTCCTTTTTGTCATTCTTTTAGTTTCATTTTGCTCATATATTTCAGCTTAAACAAAATTTTTAGAGTAATTTGTAAAGCCATATGTGGTGAATACATTATGGACCATCTCCACCATCCTCCCTGTTGAGACACGGCATGGCCCATGGCTCACAAGAGCTGAACATCTAAAAGGATTTTGGGTAGAATAGGCTTGTTTTGAGGACACACATAGATGTTGTTCTGAACAGTTGCACCTGCACGAAGCCATCGATGTTTTTCGCTGTCAGGAGAGGCTATCTGCATGTCGTTTAACAGATCTGTGTCAGCGGTTGTCTGACGGTCAGTGCCAGCGGTTTGGGGAAGAGAAAACAGAAAGGGTGTCTTTGGGTCAGTCTGGATAGCTGCAGTCTTGGCTGTTTCATCAGCCCTGTGGTTCCCTTTAGAATTATCATCTGTTAGCTTCATATGTGCAGCACATTTACAAATTACAATACGCATTGGGAGCTGTACAGCGTCTAACAAGGCCAGAATAAGATCTTTGCCTGTAGATGTGACCATATTTTTCCATTGTTGTGTGAAAACATGCACAGTAGAGAAAGCATGTTGGCTATCTTTGTATATATTTACAGTTTTACCTGCAGAGAGTCGGCATGCTTCAGTTAATGCTACTTTTATATGCTATATATGCTATTGCTAATTCTGCAGCCTGTGCGGAGAGGTGGCTACGAAGAGGGGCTGATTTTTCAACAGCGGTAAGAGTGACGACTGCATATCCTGCAGTGTAAGTGCCATCAGGACGCTTTTTACTGGAGCCGTCCACAAGCAACGTAATCTCTGCATCAGGATATGGAGTGTCGCACAAGTCGTGGCGAGGAAGCATAGATTGTGCATTGTCTTCCAAACACTGGGTAACGTAGCTGGGTTAAGAGTGATACGTCGTCCTGTCGTCAGGTGAGGCTGTGATAACAATACAGCCATGCACGATAAGTGTCGAGACACACTTCTTTGTTCTTCAGATGCATAAAAACATGAAAGAATTATCATACAAACCCTTCAACGTAATTATCATTAAAATGTTTTAAAGACAAATAGACCGTTTCATACTTTAGCTTCAGATTTTATGCACAAAAATACAGTTTTATTAAGATTATTGCAAAAAATGAATCCATCTCATGTCACATCAGATGCTCGGCACATTAATGGTGCACGAGCTGCTCTGAGCAAAGAAATTGGTGATTCTTGTAATTATTATCAGTGAAAACAGATTTTTTTAGATCATTCAAGTCTAGTAAATGAAAAACTTTGTTAGAAAAGTGGAAAAAAACTTATAAAATCAAAAAAAGTTTTCTTTTTTTAAAACTTTCATCTCTTTCCTTCTGACACAAACCTCAGGTTCACACACTCTCATCTCTCTTATCCGAGTGCACAGCTTCCCAAAACATCATCACATCCCAGCAGTCAACACACAATCTGTCCCTTTCAACACAAACACACACGAGCTGCTCAGCCTTTTTATTGAAACAGGCTGCTGAAAGAAAGTTTCTGCAGCAGAAAGACGTCATGAAAAACTTATTTCACCAAAACATTTCGAGCAAGTTTTTATCAGGACTTTGCTTTTTCTTCTTCTCCGTGCAGGTTTTAATGTCAAAGTGACTGTTTCTGCTCCTTCCTGCCTCGTATGAGCTGAATAAAGTGCCGGGGTTTTTGCCAAGTCGGCCGCTGAGCGTTGGACTCACCTGGAAGGACTTTGGTCCATCGGAGGTTGTTTGCTGGGAAACTGCAGCCTGGAATTAAAGTCGATGATCAGTAGGAGTGAAGTTTGCAGCGAGTTGCCAAAAAAATGTGCTGAAAGTCGCTAAAAAAGCTTTTTGTAACAGCGAGAAATGATCCCCTGTGGGATCGAGCGTGAGAGCAACTTTCACAGTGCAGATATTCACTTGATGTATGGTTAATATAAAAAAGATTAATGCAGCTTGAAGAGTTTCCACTAACATCCACTGCAGCCGCTTGTGCTGCTGACGACGGGCTTCATTCGGCCTCTCAGGAGTGTCGTTTGAAAACTGCCAGACCTCTTTTATCGCCGCTGCTGCTCACTTCCACATAATATGACTCACCTCACAGTCCGTAATGCTGATGAAGTTTCCTCGAAGCTCTTTTCCCTTCGCCGTCTCCGTCTCCTGTCTCGTTTTATGCATTATTCATGTCAGTCTTTGTCTCGCTGGTGGCCTGACGAGTGAAAGATCTCGTCATGTAGATAAACTGCTCATAGAAAACGTGATCAGCTTTGAGTTTCAGCCTGAAAAACAAACAGAGACTGTGGATGTTTGGTTGGATTACGGTTCTCGGGCCTGAATCCGACGTGTTTTAGCCCCAAACTGAAACATTGTGCTGCAAAATTTCTCCAAAAGCATGAACATGGGTTTAACCCTGATCACTTTCTGTAGTTATCGGACCTTTTTAAATCATCTTCGTCTTAAACGAGTGTGTTTGTGACAGAAGCTCTGCAGCTCCTTAAACATTCACGTTCTGTAAACATGTTGTGAAGTGAGAGCGTTTAACTTCGCGGTTGTTCCTGCCCGCTGATGCACGTCTCTGAGCTGCACACGGATATACATGTTTACACCGAACACGTCTGTCGTGACGCCTCTCGAACGCAGCAGCTGTCGCATGTGTGTGCCTGCGGAGCGTCAGAGCATCAAACATGCATCACGCTCTGCATCAATAATGTAGAAACTCAGCAAAGAGCATGTTGTTAACACGTCTGAGGCTGCAGCGGGAGATCTGCGGAGGAATCCGACGGGAAGGAGCTCGACTCCGACCTCACCAGCTGGGCATCGACTGTGTGATGGAGTCTGCATGTTTAAAGAGATTTTACTTTAAATAGACTTTAACTGTGTTTTTGCTGCTCTCCATCCACCTGAACTCAGCGGCTCCTGCTGCTTCTCCAAACCTTTGAGCGCTGACCTCCATCTACGTTATTATTTAATATTTACACAGAAAATAGGCTTAATTCAACTTGTCTAACCTGATCTAATTTTAGACAAGAAATCTGATTTGCTCACAAATGTGATTTCTGAGCTTCATTAGGATTCCCATGATGCACGGCTGCTGTTAAAGAGTCTCAGAGAGCTCAGAGCTCAGGTTAACGTCCTCTTTGTCCTGCAGCTCGTGATGTTTCCCTCATGCATGTGGCCTCAGCGTGCAGACTGTTCACATGCACATGCAGATGTTTTATTAAAGCTGCCCCCCCCCCCTCGAGGAAGATCTCACCTGCGGTCGATGGGAGTTTTGGAGGTTTTTCGTCCTCCACCTGTGTGTGTCGCCGTCATTCACGTCGTCACAGGACAGAATTCATTCTCTGATTTTATGGCTCCGTTTTGGATCCGTTAAACGACGAGCAGATGCTGAATGTCTCTCAGAAACAGGAAGTGAGCATCTGTATTCACTGTGTGTCTGACGCTGTGTGTGTGTGTGTGTGTGTGTGTGTGAGCATCAAAGAGCCAGAAGCCTTCAGGCCCTAAAAGGAGTCGACCTGTCAGGCGGAGACGAACGTCCGCGGTCAGGTTTGTGTCTGGACCGAAGCTCCTCTTGAACTTGGCATCTACAAAACAAACACTTCATCCTCCGCCGTTCCTCCGCCGGAGGGCGACTGGATCCGTTTACTGTCCTTTTCCCGAGTGTTTGGTTTAACTTCGCTGCTCTTTGGCCTTTGAAATCAGTCAGGAATGAAAAAAGACTCATAAAACAGAGAAACTTCTTGATGTTTGAGGACGTAAAGTTGTGATAAAAATCAGTTTCAGCCAGTTAAAACAAAGATCAAAGCTCCTGATTGAGGTGCAGCTGTTTTGGGGGACTAGTTTCAGCGGCGGATTAATCCACGTTTGATGCTTTCGTATGGATTTAAAGCAGCAGAAAGGTGTGTGTGTGTGTAGGATTGAGTCAGCTTGCTGTGTGTGTGTGTGTGTGTGTGTGTGGTGATGAATAGATGTCAGTCTGAGGAACACTGATGTTTTTCCTCCATAGAACAACATGTAGATGTTTACCAGACTCATTGTGGTGAGTGAGAATGAAATTCACCCGAAACGACCCGCCTGTCTGACAAAGATGAGCTCATCTCAGTGAAAACAAAAAGACGATTCAGCCTCGAACGTTTTGTACAAGAAGAACCAGCCAGGATCATGTTTCTGTGTTCATCAGGGTCGTGATGCTCGTTTGTCTTCTCAATAACATTTTTCTGGAGGGAAAATATTATGAAAAACAAATGCAAACAGTATCAATCCTAATTTGTCAAACTGTCCTTAAATGCACCAACATTTTGTGAAAATTGCAGGGGCCGTATTCTCCTCCCTGCAGTACCACTCCAGCCCACGAGAGGAGCCAAAACCACCTCAGTTTAAGAACTAACAATCCACAGCGTTCTTATAAGGTTTGACTTCTTCTCACTGAAGCTCCAAATAATAAAAATTAGTGACCTGAAAGGTTGAAAATCCATCTGAAGTTTCTTTAAAATGTTCTGTGATGATTTAAAGTCCACAAAGTTTCCAAAAAAACGCTGCATTTGAAAATGAAAAATTACATTGTAGATCTCACTAACCAGCTCCGCAGGCGACCTGCTGTGTTTCACCGCACGTGTTCCTGTGTTGATGTTGCAGGAGACGGATGATCATCTCCTCCATCTCCTCCGTTACATCACATGACCTCTGTGATCCCAAACCTGCAGGTCGGACGAATCATCGATCTCCACTAATGAGTTTGTTTTGATGCCGACAGTCGATTCGTCAGAGCTGCTGCGTGAGGTCACGAGGTCCCCGTTGTCCAACCCATCTGAGCCCAGCTGAAGACCTCGGCTGTGGCTCCGCCCCCCTCAGCTGTGGAACATCACATTACTCATTCAGAAACCTCCACCTCCTGAAGCTTCTCTGCACGCTGGGAATAACTCCACATCTCCCTCTTCGCTTCGCGCTCTGATGCTCCAGCTTCTGTTCATCAACCTCAGCAAACATCTTCTCTGACTGATGAACGAAGCCGCTGTCACTCAGAAAGAAGTTCTGACAAACAAAAAGAAGTGCTGCTTGTTTTTGACTCTTCCCTCTTCAGTTTGGGACAGAAGAAGAAAGTGATGCGTCTGTAAACGAGTCAGCATGGATCCCAGATTCATCCTGATCCGGTTGCTCTCTTTGGACACCTGTGACACTCGAGGCTGAGGGTTACTCGTCTCCTGCTGCGTGATTGGCTGCCGCCTCATCAGGGAGGCTGCGAATCGCTCCACCGACTCATCTTCATGCAGCGTGAGTGTGCTCGCCGCTGATGAAGTGGAGCTGTGGTGTGGCGACGTTCACCCTCAGCAGTAGAGGAGGAGGTTCAGACACAGAGGAGGAGGAGGAGAAGGAGGAGGAGGAGGAGGAGAAGGAGGAGGAGAGTCGAGCTTCAGTGAAGCTTCAGTCGTCTCGCCGTCTCGCTTTCATCACTCACTTCAGTTTCGTCACCTGTTCGACCTTCTCTGCTCCTCCTGTTGCTTTTCTTCACCCGTTTACAGAAAAACATGCCGCAGATGTTCTGTTGCTAAAAGGGTTTGATGCTAATTTCCCCTTTAAATCCTCTTTAACCTGAAGTTAACTGTCGTAGTTTGAATTATAGCAAATTTAAAACCTTTTAGGAATAAAAAAGTTAAAAATAGATTCTGCATTTCTGTCTCCCAAACCAGGAAGTGCTCATGTTTGTTCCAAATAACAAATAAATCTGTGACATACATGTTTTTAAATGTCCACATAACTTAAGGTGATGCTTTCCAGCAAAATTTGAAAAGACATTTAATTAAAAATTATTAGTTTTCCATCAGTCAGCAAATAAATAATTTCTTCTCATTGCCAAACTCAGAGAAACGGTTGTTTTGACCTCCATTATGATTAAAAATGTTTTTTTTGTGCAGAGCTGCTGGCAGTTTTTTATTTTTTTTTAACCAGGCGACAAACTGACACACAAAAGAAATTAATTCAGAATTAATTAGAAAATCACAACATGTCTGACCTGTGAGTTTCACTGTTTTTCAGGGATAATTGTTTTACAAGTTACCTTCTGCAGCACAAGCAGACGAGCTAACAAGCCCAGAAATAAGCCTTCTGACATCAGTGGCGCCCCCTGTTGGTCACATGACCCTCTACTTGCTCATCGAGACCCTGCTTCACCCTTACAGTCGGCTAAATGCTAAATGCTAACGGTGGTTTAAAAACACTCATGTTTTTCCAAATGAATCCAGATTTTGAACATTTTATGTGTTAATTGTAATCAAATTTTCTGATTAATTTGGTTTTTTCTACATCGCAAACTTGAAAAAGCCTTTGTTAGTTCATTTTAATTTCTTTTTGAAAAGTTTTCCTGCATCGTTTGCTTTCTCTGATTTTTTTTTATTCAGACTCAGAAAAAGTTTTCCAGCACAGAAACAAAAGGTTTCAGTGTTTAACTACGTTTCAGTCCTTTTTCAAAGTGTGAAGGAGGAGCTGATGAACGAGCTCTGGATTGTTCCTCATGTTTTAAGTGGACGTGCTGACGGGCCCCTGAGGGCCCCCGGTCCCTATAACTCTCCACCTTCTCTCAGTCTGCTGACGTTGGGGTGCGAGTTAACTTAATGACAGCTTTATTAAAAACACAATGTTCAGCTGAGACGTGTGTGTGTGTGTGTGTGTGTGTGTGTGTGTGTGTGTGTTCAGTAATGATCTGATATTGTTTTATGGGCTTGTTTTGCTGTGTGTGGTTGTGGTTGTGGTTAGCAACAACAGGCCTGCAGGGATTGAGATGTAGAGAGAGAAAAAAGAGAGAAAGCCGAGCCAAGAGGCTCCATATCTGCCAGGCAGGGGATGGAAACACACAACACACAGCAGCCAGACACACACACACACACACACACACACACACACACACACACACTCTGACAGGACACACACACACAGTGTTGCAGTGCTTTGCTGCAGACTCACCTCTGCTGAACTCTGGGAGCCACATGAAGAAAGAAAAATACGGATCTCTGACTTTTGTCTTATTGAAAACCAGACGGACACACACACACACACACACACACACCGCCCAGAAGATTATCCTCGATTCATGAACTCTAAAAAAGAAGCTTCCCCTGCAACGTTTCTCTCTTTTTCCTGGGAGGAAGTCGACCTGCTCCTCCTCCCGTCTCTCACTGCAGACTCCTCTGTTAGGCGACATTCAATTTGCAGTTAGCCGCTTTTCCATTTGCAGTTAGTTGGCTAAATGTGAGACTCCGGGGATCTGAGGAGCCGAGCGAAGCTGAGATATCGTTGTGGTCCTTCATTACTTAACTTTCTCTTCTGGAGCCAAAATCTGGTGAAAGTTTGCAAGTGAAAGTTTGATTTTTCTTTCTGTCTCTGCAGGTGTGCAGCGTTAACACTCGTCTGTTTTCTGGTTTTTAGTTTGTTTGTGTTGTCGCCTGTTTTTTCAGCCTCTGATTGAAAGCTGGCAGCTTTTAAACACAAACTCCGCCCAGCTGCTCCGTCACCTGTCGAACAAACGCTGCGAGTCGTAAATAACTTTGTGACCTCGTGTGAAGTCAAATCTCAGCGCTCGTCTTCGATCATTTTCCTGCCGTTTGGGGAAAATTGCCTTATAATTAAATTCCAATCGAGACATCGCCGGTTGTAAAAGTGTGACGGCTCTTTTGACAAATTGATTGCTGGCATGAAAATCGACGATTTAAACTTCCAGCTTTGTGTGAATACGTACGTCGCTGATTAAAGGATGCGGCCATTTTTTAATCGCAGTCGTCGGTTTCATCGTCGCCTCGAACGTGTGCAGCTTAATGGAGGAATTAAAAGAGAAAGAAATGCCCATAACGTGGCCTCACCATCTGTTAGAGCCAAAGTCTGATTGTCATCATCATCATCATCAGCATCACCAGGGAATGATGGGAAACGACCACACAGAGTTGGCCGCCGCCCAGCAGCAGATAGATTTTTCAGAACGAGTCCAAAAGCGGCTCGTCTGCAGAAGAAACATCAGTGAAAGTTGGATTAAAGACAAAAACAAAGAAGAAAATTCAAAGAAAATCTTGGTGGAGATGAAGAATCTGCTGTGAGAGCAGAGCTTCAGATCATCACGATCCCTGGAGTTTCAGCGCAGAGGTGCAGAAGTTTATTTGAAAAGTTGCAGACTGTGAAAATGGACAAATAATCGACCTCCTTAAAAAGCAATAAAAACTGTTTTCATCCACTTAAAGAGCAAAGTATTTTTTTTTTTCGGGGAAAGCTGCCTGGTGACTCACAGACTGTTTTCTCATTTACAAAGAAAATAAACGGATTCCCTCTGTTTGTTCTCGCTTTAAACTGATCAGTAAACGTTCAGAAACCTCTCAGTGCGGCCGGTCGGTGATCTGGTGAAACTGTTCCAGCCGACCCAGCATGCTTTTGGGACGTTTGCATACTTACAGGCCTTTAAACTCATGTGGATTCATTATTCAAACTGGATTTCCTGCATTTCATTTCATCCTAAATGCACCTGAAGCAAATCTGCTGCTCAGACTCCTTTAACTTTCATTTTCAGAGTCTAATGAGGTTCATTTGGTCAGCTGTTTTATACAGATTTTTGGCGCTGTTTTCCCACCGGTGGAGGTAGAAAAACAGCGCCTTCTGCAGTCCGACTTCTTTAGTACAGTGTCCCAGGTGTGTGAAAGCAGGAAAGCCCCCTCATCCC